>BKCP01002669.1:1011021-1024361 GCA_008636005.1 Striga asiatica
TCACCATGTACCCCAGGAACTTCCCCGACTTCACCCCAAAAGAACACTTAGCGGGGTTCAGTTTCATGCCATACCTCCGCAATGTTAAGAACGTCTCTTTCAAGTCATTCACGTGATCAGCTTCCACCCTACTCTTCACCAGCATATCGTCGACATAAACCTCCATATTCCTCCCCAGCTGCTCCTTGAAGATCTTGTCGACCAGCCGCTGATACGTTGCCCCTGCATTCTTTAAACCGAAAGGCATCACCACATAACAATAGGTGCCTCTGCTCGTAACGAAACTCACCCTCTTCCTATCCTCTCGCGCCAAAGGGATTTGGTGATATCCTTGGGATGCGTCCATAAGACTAAGCAATTCACAACCTGCGGTAGAGTCGACCAATTGGTCAATTCTAGGCAATGGGTACAGATCTTTCGGGCACGCCTTGTTTAAGTCACGAAAATCAATACACATCCTCCACTTCCCCCCAGACTTAGACACCATCACTGTGTTCGACAACCATTCAGGGAACTGGATCTCTTTGACATGACCCGCCTTCAGCAATTTCTCGACCTCCTGCTCGATCACTTTATCCATCTCCGCGCCATGGTGTCGTCTTTTTTGTTTCACTGGTCTCACCGTTAAGTCTATGTTCAAACGGTGTTCTATCACCTCCGCTTTTATCCCTGTCAACTCCTCAGCCGTATACGCAAAAACATCCACAAACTCTCTGATCAACGCAATCAACTTCGATCTTATTGGCTCCTCTATCTCCTTGCCTATTCGGAATTTCCTCTCTTCGCACCCCTCTACCATCTGGACCTCCTCGATCTCCCCTCCTGGCTGCATCTCCACCTTTTCTTTCCCCTTGTCCGCTCTTTCCTTCTCTTCTTTCGACCTCGAGCCCCCAGGTCGGCTCGGTACTCCCTCCTCCATCTTCGCTCGCTTCCTCGAGAGCTGTTTATTGTTGCTCACTGTGGTCTGATAGCAACTCCTCGAGGTAAGCTGATCTCCAGCGACCTCACCAACGTTTTCTCCCACCGGATATTTGATCGTCATATGGTACGTTGACACGACCGCCTGGAAAGCGTTTAAGCTAGTCCTCCCCATGATAATGTTGTACGAGGACTCTGCTCCAACGACCACGAACCTTACCATTCGAACCTTCCTCGTCACCCCCTGCCCTAAGGCAACAGAGAGGCTTACTTCTCCCATCGGCATCACCTCGCCTCCATTGAATCCATATAGGGCTGTGGCCACCGGCTTCAGGTCAAGGTTGAGCTCCTTGTTTATCTGCACAAAACAATCATAGAACATCACATCAACCAAACTCCCCGTATCAATAAACACCCTCTTCACATCGAAACCCGCCACTTCCGCCGTTATCACCAGCGCATCATTGTGGGGCAACACTACTCCCTCGGCATCTTCTGCCCGAAAACTTATCTCCGGCATTCGAGCAGTGATCCCCACCTCCTCTCTCTTCCTCTTTATTGCTCGAACATGGCCTTTCCTCGCATTGTTCGAGTCCCCATCTGTTGGTCCTTCCGAGATCATGTAAATCGTTCCTCTCTTCACCGGGCCTTGAACTCCCTGGCCTCCTCGATCTTGACTCCCCCGTCTCCTCTTGACTCCTCGATCACCCCTTTCATCTCGAGGATCACCATCCTCATCATCATCTCGATCACTCCGCTCCGCCGAATCCTCTCGACACTTCCCTTTATCCTTCCCCTTCGCCTTCCCTTCGCTCACGAACTCCTTCAGATACCCTGCCCTGATCAGGCGCTCGATCTCATCTTTGAGGTGTCTGCACTCCTCTGTCTTGTGCCCATAATCCTTATGGAAACGGCAATACTTGTTCGACCTGGGCTGTGTCGGCCCCTCACGCCTCGACCTCGGCCACGTCACATCCTTGTCCTCTATCTTCCTCTCAATGGCCACCAGCACCTCACCCATCCTCGCATTAAGGGGCGTAAAGTGTTGGAACCGCTTTCCCCCCAATACTGGTCGATCCTTCCACCTGTCTTCTCGCCCTCGATCAGTCCTGCCACGCCCCTCTCTTCTAGGCGATCTCCGACCCGGTGATGCTCTTCGAGGCGAGCTTGCCCTCCCCTTCTTTGGCTCAGGCTTAGCCAAATCCTCCAATTTAGCAAACTTAGCCTCCGTTTCCTCCAAATTAATGTACTTCTTACACCTCTTCAATACGTCATCATACGTACGAGCAGGGGTTTTAGCCAAAGATGTACGACAAGGCCCCGCTCGCAAACTTCGTATCAACCCTCCAGCCTTCACCTCGTCCGAGGCCGTGGGGATCTCCAAACAAGTTTGATTGTATCGTGCGACATACTTACGCAATGATTCCTTCTCCCCTTGCCTCATAGCCATCAACGTCAGATACGTCTTTTCCTGTGCCACCGCACTCGCATACTGGGTTATCAGCTTTTCCGCGAAATCATCAAAGTCCTTGATCGATCCATGAGGGAGTTGCTGGAACCAATCGAGCGCGCCTCCCCTCAAGGTCGACAAGAATGCCCTGCAGCTAACCGAGTCAGAATAACCATGCAACACAGCCAAATTTTCAAACGCCCTCACATGCCTCGACGGGTCAGTGGTCCCATCGAACATCAAACTCATATCTCTGAAGTTTACAGGTAATGGTGCAGCCAATATATCCCTCGAGAACGGATGTCCTCGAGCACGTCTTTCAGGTCGACCATCCATCTTAGCCTGCAACTGCCTCACCTGCTCCGCGAGCCTCTCCATCTCACGATCTCTTAGGCCTCCATCTCCTCCATAGCTCGACACGTCCTCATCCACCATCGTTGGCCCAGCAGCCACTCGCGAAAGGCTTTGAGTGACCTGCTGAACCGCCTGTGCCGCCGCGTTCGCCACCATCTGCTGCATCTCCTGCCTCGTCATCACCACCTGCTGGCCGAGACGCTGTTCCCCCATCGGCAGCGGTGCCGCTCCTTGTACCGCCACTCCTCGCTGCAGCGTCGCGGCCAGATCTGGTTGCGGCGGCGTTGGGACCGCCGCGCCTTGAGCTGTGCGGGTTTCTTGGGCCCGATTTGAGCCCACACCAGCCTCTGGTTGCACCGATGTGACTTCTACACCTTGGGGAACAGGCGTCGGAGTCACCGGTGTACGCAAGGGTCCAGAGAAGCCCGGAGGTGGGCCTTCTCCAAACGGCCTCGTCATCGTCCACGCCTCATCGAACGATGCCTGCAAATCTCTCCTAGGAATTCCGTCCGCCATAGCTACCAAGCTTCAAAAATCTCAGCACACCACTTTTCGAACGAAAGTCCCACAGACGGCGCCAAATGGTAACGCAAAACACTCCAACCGGCTCGGAATCGGTTTGCCTCCTTCTTCCTCGCCGATAGAACGCCGCGCTCCTGCACAAAAACTCTCACACCGGAGGGGTTTTCCGGTGAAGAGCCTCCGATGCTTAAGTCAGTATGTGTTTGTTCAATTTTCCAAAGTGAGTAATGGATAAATCGTAAACCCTAAAAAAGACCCACTCCCCTATATATAGGAGTGAGATACCTGCCCTAAGAGCTGCCCGGCTATTTGGTGAGCTGTCCTGCCCGCGCTGCCCGTCCGTACATACACAGTACGCGTATTGTCAGAAAAGTCAGGGACGTCAGAGGTGGTTACCGCCACTTTTACTCTGCACCACTGGGTTCTCGCCACGTGTCCCCTTTTACGCTGAGGGGAAATATTCCTTTGCATAGGCCGTTGGGATCCCTTGATATCACCCACGCGCCTACTCGCGTTCAGGTCACGCTCTCGACTGTCTCCTTCCCGCTACGCGCTCGACATGGTCGAGCTCCCCTTCGCTAGGTCGATCCTCGACCAGCCCTGCCATTCTGCTCGATCTTTTCTACTTTGGTCGATCATCCTTTAGCCCACGCGGTTTTCTTCCTACTTATGCCGGTTTGACCGTCGTGATAAGCCGGTCTGTTCTTTAGTCATATGATATCCTATATCAGAGTGGTCTTAAGAGAGTCTTTGAGAGTGGGGTGAGTTCTAAGGATAGTGAGCAGACTAATACCCATATTGATAAAAAGTTGAAAAATTTTGAGCATTCTCTTTCTGTTTTGGTGGAGGAAACCAGTCATAACTGGTCCCAAGGTGACCAATGAAGGTCATGGTGTGGAATTGTAGAGGTTTGGGGGGACCCTCTATAATTTCCCAAATCAAAGAGGCTTTAAAAGCTCACTTCCCTGATTTTTTATTTTTATCTGAAACAAAAAAAAAAAGAAACATTTGTGAAAACTTTTTGCAAAAATTGTAAGTTTGATAGCAGATGGACTTTGGTGAACCCTGTAGGATCTAAGGGAGGCATTTTCTTATGTTGGTCTGATAATATTTGTGTGGAATCTCTAGTTTGCTGTGAATTTTGCATTGAGGTTAAATTTAATTATAAAAATGGCTCTTCTTCCCACTGGGGTGTATTTGTTTATGCTAGTACTATAGCCTCTGAGAGAAATGCCTAGTGGAATTTTTTGATTAGACATAACCTTATGTGGGGAAGTTCCTGGTTTATTTGAGGGGATTTCAATGATATCCTCTCCAACCAGGAGAAGAGAGGGGGAGTTGTGAGAGCTGATAGCAGCTTCCTGGGTTTTAGAACCCTTATCAGGGGGTTGGGGGTGGTTGAGAGCAAAGTTAGTGGGCATCCCTACACCTGGTCTAACAATAGACAAGGGCAGGATTTTATTGAAGTGAAACTTGATTGATTCCTCTTCTCACCTGGGTGGTTGGGGTTGTTCCCCAACTCTGGGGTGAAGCACATTTCTTGTTGTAGCTTCTGATCATTGCATGCTCTTGCTTGAGGTTGACCCTTTAAGTAGGAAGAGGTAGAGTAGATTCTTTTTTGATGGTCGGTGGGTTAAGCTATATGGGTTTAAGGAGGTTGTTGATAAGGCTTAGAATGAGCCTGTGACTGGACATAAAATGTTCAGTGTTCAGAATAGGCTTAAGAGTTCTAAGGATAGTGAGCAGACTAATACCCATATTGATAAAAAGTTGAAAAAATCTAAGCATTCTCTTTCTGTTTTGGTGGAGAAAACCAGTCATAACTGGTCCCAAGGTGACCAATGAAGGTCATGGTGTGGAATTGTAGAGGTTTGGGGGGACCCTCTACAATTTCCCAAATCAAAGAGGCTTTAAAAGCTCACGTCCCTGATTTTTTATTTTTATCTGAAACAAAAAAAAAAAAAATTGTGAAAACTTTTTGCAAAAATTGTAAGTTTGATAACAGATGGACTGTGGTGAACCCTGTAGGATCTAAGGGAGGCATTTTCTTATGTTGGTCTGATAATATTTGTGTGGAATCTCTAGTTTGTTGTGAATTTTGCATTGAGGTTAAATTTAATTATAAAAATGGCTTTTCTTCCCACTGGGGTGTGTTTGTTTATGCTAGTACTATAGCCTCTGAGAGAAATGCCCAGTGGAATTTTTTGATTACACATAGCCTTATGTGGGGAAGTTCCTGGTTTATTGGAGGGGATTTCAATGATATCCTCTCCAACCAGGAGAAGAGAGGGGGAGTTGTGAGAGCTGGTAGCAGCTTCCTGGGTTTTAGAACCCTTATCAGGGGGTTGGGGGTGGTTGAGAGCAAAGTTAGTGGGCATCCCTACACCTGGTCTAACAATAGACAAGGGCAGGATTTTATTGAAGTGAAACTTGATTGATTCCTCTTCTCACCTGGGTGGTTGTGGTTGTTCCCCAACTCTGGGGTGAAGCACATTTGTTGTGTAGCTTCTGATCATTGCATGCTCTTGCTTGAGGTTGACCCTTTAAGTAGGAAGAGGCAGAGTAGATTCTTTTTTGATGGTAGGTGGGTTAAGCTATATGGGTTTAGGGAGGTTGTTGATAAGGCCTGGAATGAGCCTATGACTGGACATAAAATGTTCAGTGTTCAGAATAGGCTTAAGAGTGTTAGGAAAGCTCTTCTGGGATGGAAGAACTCTTTTAATGGAGAGTCAAGGGGCTGACAGGGACTGGGACTGCTGGAGATTGTGTAGAACTAAGTTACATCTAGCCTATAGGGAGGAGGAAGCTTATTGGAAACAAAAAGCTAGACTCTCCTGGCTTAAAGAGGGTGATAAAAACACCAAGTTTTTCAGGCCTCTGTGAAGCAGAGTAGGAGAGTTAATTTTCTGGAGAATTTGGGTAGAATTGATGGGTCTAGATGCCTCTCTGAGAGAGAGATTACTGTTGAGCTGGAAAATCACTTTAGTTTACTTTTTAAAACTTCTTATCCTTGGGTAGAAAGTTGTTGGTTGGAAGGCATACCCAAATCCATAGCATCTGAGATGAATGAGAGACTCACCAGGTTGGTCTCAGAAGATGAGATTTAGGATGCCTTAGAGGAGAAAGTTGTAACAGGTGTACCTGAGGCTATTTCTGTAATAGGATCGCCTTTGGTAGAATTGTTACGCGGAAGTGCTAGTGTGGGGCAATCGACCTTGACTCGTTATTATAGTTTACATACTTTTGTATTGCCGCTCCGAGTTCATTTATGTGAGGCTATTCTGGAGTTTTTTCAAAATGGGAAAATGCCTGTTGGGGTGAACCATGCCATTGTTACCCTAATTCCTAAATTGAAAAACCCTACTTTAGTCAGTGATTTTAGGCCTATTAGTTTGTGTAATGTTATATACAAACTAATTGCCAAAGTCCTTGCTAACAGGTTTAAAAGTGTGTTACACTCTTGTATTTCTGAGGCGCAATCTGCTTTTGTGCCAAAAAGGCAGATTTTGGACAATCCTATAATTGCAAATGAGTGTATTCACTTCATTAACAGTAGGAGAAACGGTAAGGACATGTTCATGGCTGTGAAGCTTGACATGGCCAAGGCCTATGATAGGGTAGAAAGAGAGTTCTTAGCTAGGGTGTGTCTTAAAATGGGTTTCTGTAATAAGTTTGTTAAGTGGGTCCTTGCATGTGTGTGTACTACTACCTTCAGCTTTAATGTTAATGGGGCCAACTTAGGATTTGTTAAACCCAGTAGAGGTCTTAGGCAGGGGGATCCTTTATCCCCCTACCTTTTTATAATTGTCACAGAAGCTTTCTCCAACCTCATAGGTCAAGCTAGAGCTCAAAATCTTTATCAAGGGATCAGAATCAGTAAGTTCTCTCCTGTCATTTCTCACCTTTTCTTTGCTGATGGTTCCTTGTTATTGTGTAAGGCTGATTATTCTCATGCTCTTCTTATTCTGCAAATTCTTCATGAATATGGATCAGCCTCTGGTCAAGTTGTGAACTGGATAATCTTCTGTTTTCTTTTCAAAAAACACCACCCCTTCTGTTATTGGTGATATTTGTTCTACCCTTCATGGGATCAAACAAGTGCAAACTACTAAATATCTTGGTCCCCCTTGGGGATTGGCATGTCTAAGAGAGATATCTTCCACTTTGTTAGAGAGGCTGTGAAAAATAGAATTTCTAATTGGAAAAATATTTATTTGAGTGAAGCAGGTAAGGAAGTCTTATTGAATTCAGTGATTGGGGCTATGCCTACATACATAATGTCATGCTTTAGACTTCCTTTTGCTATTTGTGATGAGATTTGTAAAGATTCGGCAGAGTTCTGGTGGGGTAAGAAAGAGGGGGGAAATGGGAGTAGGATTCACTGGGCTAGATGGAATAGGCTAGCCAAACCTAAGGAAGATGGGGGTTTAGGATTTAAGGACATTAGGGCATTCAATGATGCTCTAATTGTAAAACAATTATGGAGGGTAGTTACTAGGCCCAATCTTCTGATGAGTAGGGTGATGAGAGGTAGATAAATTCATAGGAGGAAATTGTGGGATATTAATCCTAGTGGGGGTGATTCTTGGCTTTGGAAGTGTTGGTTGGGGGCTAGAATTTCTTATAGGTTAGGTGCTAGGTCTAGGATTGGGGATGGTAGATCTGCTGATATTTGGGAATCCCCCTGGATACCTAACATTCCAGGGTTTATTCCCACATGCCATTTTACTGAAGATAGGGATAAGCTGAGAAAGGTGAGAGATCTTATGGAGGTGGGGGACTGTAGGTGGGACATGGAGATTATTGCTCAAACTTTTGATCCCAGAACTGCTAAAGCCATTCTGGATATTCCTCTTAATGCTCCTGGGATGAATGACCAACTTATATGGTGTGGGAACAAATAGGGGACTTTTAGTGTTAAAGAGGTGTATAGAGCAATTATCAAGCAGCGTAGGTACTTGGGTAGTGGGGAGGGATCCAGTAGTAATCAGGGTTCTTTAAGGAAAATGTGGAAGGTGACATGGACTTTGCCTATTCAGAATAAATTGAAAAATTTCATTTGGAGATGTTGACATGAGTTTGTGGCTACTAGGGTTCAGCTGAAGAGGAGAAAAATTGATTGTGATGTGTGTGAAGTTTGTGGGGGAGGGAGAGGAGAATATTGAGCATATATTTTTTATGTGCAGTAGGGCTGTTAAATGTTGGAAGCTATTAGGTATTTCTTGGGACTACTTTAATGGGGAAGGGGTGGGTTTGGAGGGTGGTGGATGGAAATTTGTAATGCTTCTAAAGCCACTTGCATGGTAGATAGGATTAACCTGTCCACTTATATGTTGTAGTGGCTTTGGAAAACCAGGAATTGTTGGATCTTTGAGAAAAAATGGGTTGATGAGGATAAAATAGCCCAAAGGGCTATGGATGAGTGGAATTTGGCTATTTCTATGAGAAAAGGAGAGGTAACTGGGCTTAGTGTTAGGGGGTTGGGTATGTGTGTGGGAGAGAGTAGTAAGTCTTGTGAGAAGGGGGCTGAGAGTAGTAGTATAGGGGAGTGTGGGGTTCCTATGTTTCTGGCTGTCAGCTGTTTCTTAAGCAATGGTAGATTAGGACTGGGTGGGAGAGCTTTTAGTGAGGAGAGGGATCTACATCTATGGGATACATCTAGGGATTTCTTAGGAAGTTCAGTGGAGGCCTATACTGCAGGAGCTCTATGGATTCTCAAATATGCTGCTAAACAAAACTGGGAAAATGTAACCTGTTACATGGACAACAAGGAAGCTACCTTATTGTTCTGTGAGAAACTGAAAGCAGGGGACATGGATACTGCAGCTGTTGGGGATTTCAAAGCTCTTCATTTAAGTATTGTAATTTCAGATTTGATAAGAATATTTGTAAAGTTTCAACTTCTTTAGCCATGATGGCCCTTCAAGGAAATTTGTAAGAGTTTTTCCTGCGTCTGCTAGGGGGTTTGTGTTTGTTCGGCAGATTATGGCCTATTTAGGTTTCGGTATTGTAAAACTATGCTTTTGTGAGATTTATATAATTTCTGGTTGACCTTGAAAAAAAAAAAAAACTCTTTAAAGATGATGAGATTAAATTGCCAAAAAATAATTACAAAAAAGTACAAAACCATTTTTATAATTTATAGGACTAAATTTTCGACTCTCTAATTACGTGGAACTAGTTTTCAATTTTCTCCACCACAAATAGAGGACAGATTTATTCCATCAATATTTGTAATTTGCAGTCCCATCAATCAGCAAATCTACAGAGGGTGCGGGGTGCCTATCAGCAGCTAATATAATCCACGTGGTGCAGTATACAAATAGTTTTAGATGGCGCGATGTGAGCCACTACTTCCTATTACACATTTACACTCCATAAACCCAATTCCCACAAGTTTTTTGCATTGCATTCCCTATAAAATTAAAGTTTTAAGGTTATTTGCTCTTCATATCAATTTCAATTTACCTGATCAGCTTCCTGCAAACTATCCTCTTCACCCAAGCTAGGTTTACAAAATCAGCGAAGCATACATCACTGGTATGTGGCCATCCATCGTTTCCTACTGTCATGCTCCTTAGTAGCTCGAGTTTTCATGATTATTATCATGCATTGCTGTATTTTACCTTGGTTATTGCTCAATGAGATGGAAATATGTCGACGAGAATTTTCTCTGGGAATGTTTGTAGAGTTTCGTATTCATGGGTTGTTACCCTTTCTAAACCAAAAATGAGATATAAAAATGGAAAATACTAACAATTTTGGGTTGCCAGCTGGTTTTCTCATGTCTGAGATTTTTCGGGAATGTAATTCCTAATTCAGAAGTTGTCGTTTGGAGGCTCCGAGTTGTACTGATTTTGCTGTGAATTAGGATACATTAATTTGATTTGTTTTTCGTTTGGTGGTCTCAGTATGCAGACGATGTTATGTTAGTACTCTCGTCTTTGCAAATCTCTTGTAACTGATTACAATCTTAAGCTTCTATTAACCTCAAATTATATATACCCTCTTTTTTTCTGTAATTCGTTAGCTTCATCATGCTGTGTAGGTTTATCTCATGGAGTGGAATCTTGTAACCATTGATGAAGATCTTGTTGTGCCCAATAACGGCATTTCCGAGAGTTTTTCATCCCACGATATTTGGTGTTCATGGGATAGATTAGTGGGAAGCTTCAACTCCCCAAAGAAATCCACCATGTTGCGGGTGGATGATTGTACTTTGACCGAACCCATGTTCTCTAGTGATGTTGAACAATATAGTTTCGTGAGTGTTTCTTGCCAGCAAAGTGCTTGTCCTCACGAGCATTCAGATATTCAACTCGATGATGATCTTGTCATTCTTGATGACACGGACGACAATTCATTACCGTACCTTCCGGCCCTTAAGAATACATTGTTCCATGCATGTGCATCCATGTAGTTTTAGATTATTTCAAAAATTCCCATGATTGTGAGGTAACAAGTTATTCTTCTTTCGTTCTTGTGGCACTCGTGTGTTAGCACACTCTGGCAAATAATTAGATAAAGTGAATTAGTTGGCAATGGATATTTAATCAGATTTTCAGTCTTACAACTGGAAGTGTGAACAGAAGAACCATGAGAACGTGTTTTTAGGAAAGTAAATTCTCGATTTCATTGCATACCAACATCGTAGTTATCTGTTTAATCATATTATGTTTTTTGTCCTCTTGCGATTGGTGCAATAATTATTTGACAGAGTTGAGTTCCTCTGTAATGTATTTTTGCAGCCGCTTAATGTTCGAAGAGGATTGCTCTATTCAGGATTGTAGCAGTGGTTTTGAGAATGCCAGCCAACCTCCACCAGCAAAGGTGAGATTAATTGTGGTTGATGGTCAATGAGCAGCTAGGCTGATAGTTCTTATTTGTCGTTATTAGAAGTTTGATGAATGGGTAAAGTTCGCTTAATTTTCTTAAAATGACCAATTGATTTGAAGATTGGGGGCTTATGAATCAGCCTATTCATTACCTGTTCCAGGGCCCATCTGTTAATATTAATCACTTTTTTTAAGGAACTGAAATTTGAGATCTGCATCTCAGAAGAACACTTTAATCTGCCTGAAGATATGAGTGAGGAGGACATGTCTGTGTTGCTGGATTTACAGAGCTTGACTGTCCAGGTACTTTAAACAACTGAGCACCTTTGAATGAGGTATTACTGTTTTTTGAACTGCTTAAAGGTGCTTACCAGTTTTGATCCCTTATTAATTATCCGGAATCTGTAGTTGGCAAAGAAGACAAGAATCTGCTTTCGCGATTCTTTCTATCGCCTCGCGGAAAATTCTAGGCATGATTCTGATCGGACTCAAAACAGTAAAGAAGCCACAGAAAAGTGTGGACCAGCAGCAGTTGATAATGGATCATTGAGGTAATTTGTTATTTTTTGTTTTTAGTTATCACCTGTTCTTTTCACATATTTTGCGTAGGCAATTACAAGGTGGCTTTTGTGGATGTGTATGGTGGTTTTGATTTCTGTTGTATTTAACTCATCTTAGTCTGCATTTTTCTCTCTTTTTGTGTAAAAAAAGAAACGATTTTTTGTTTATCCGGCAGTGTTTAACCAGTGTGCTAGCTCTAGCTCACAACCTTGGATGTCTATAATTTATGAATTTTACCTGAAGTTTAGATAAACAATTAATAAACACTGCATTTTGTATGATTAGGGTGAGCACGGGACATGGAGAAAATCGAACATTCCAAAAATCAAACTGAAACAAAGAATAACCGTTGCTTGTCTTTTTTCCAAACTGAAGAATAAACAGTACGGTTCTAAAGATTTTACAAATATCCGCACCTAGGACCAAATCAAACCTTCTCATACCATATCAAAGTAAATATAGAAGTTAAGAATCGAATGATAGCTTTATATGTGTCTTGTCCTATAAAACAAACGACCGAAATTAAAAACCGAACAACAACTTGTATTTGTCTGGTCCCTTAGTTTAATGTCCACTTTAGCCCTAAATTATTTGAATATTTTCATAAAACTTTATAACTCATAGTAATATCAATCAATTTTTCACAAGATTAATCTATAACAATGTTTTACTAAAATTAATATTTTTTTCACTTTCCAAAAGTTCAATTATATTTACAGTTTTTACTTTTATTCCATCTTTTAGCTAAAATGATATGAAAATTAGAGAAGTATTCAAAATAACATTGCATTCTATTTTTTTAAGGTTGATTACAAAGCACAATATTTTGGTAGATTAAAGTTATTTAAAGTTGGAAGTTTAAAAAGCATATTGAAAGTTACAGATGACTATATATTCATTTGAGAAAAATGATTGAAATGTACAATATAAAATCTTTGTATCTCCCATCCAAATGGATCTGAACGGTTTTGATAGTTCCAAATCTCAAAACCAGACCGAATTGAAATTTAAAAATTTCATAACCAAATTGTTCCAACTTTTGGTTCGATTCCTGAGATTTCTAAATCTCCAAGCCGAAACCGACCCACACTTGCCCCTAATTAGAAGCATTGGGAGCATCTTCGTGACTTAATGCCAGAATGATCTATCTGTATTTATGAAGTAATCAAAATATTTGGTTATGTGTATACATTCATTGCATGAGAAAACTATTATTATTATTGGTCCATTTTTCACCTTTGTTTTAAATGTACATTTGATTGAGAAAAGTTAGCTATCTTTACATACAGGTCACCAGAATCCAAAGCCAAAAATTCTAACACAAATGCTATCGACCGAACAGTTGCAACTCTCATGTTCAATACAGTTAAATGTTGCAATGTTGATGCAACCGAAATACCAGATCTTTTTGCTGCAAGTAAACATCATGCCAATTTCAATGTTTATCAGCCAAATTCATCAATTTGGAACTTTCCAGGTGGTGATGGGAAAGTGCCTTCACCTGTTTGGTCTTAATGAGATAAATTCTGGCACCTGAAAGGCCTCTACTAAATCTAAAATGTGGAGAATTTTTCTGTAATTTAGACATAGTTGAGTGTTATAGCGACTATGCCTTTTGCAGATGGTTAGAAAGAGATAAATATGCCGTTCGTCCTTCAGTATTTATTGATAGCAATGTGTGGTAAGCTTTGTATGAGATT
>BKCP01002669.1:1024438-1101470 GCA_008636005.1 Striga asiatica
TGATCGTGATGAAAACTTGGAAAGAATAGTCTCCAACTTCATGTCTCAAGTTACTGCTTTGCCCTTAGAGTAAACCATTTGTAAGGAAATAACCTATGTAGAGTGTTTGTGAAATTAACCTTTCTACTGTGTTTAGCAGAAGAGTTATGTCTCCTTATCCATATCAGTGGAGACAGGTTTATTTTGCTACTATTCTTATTTCTTGTACCATATATGGCAATGAAATTTAAAACTACTCGAACTCAAAATTTCCTCTTAAGCAAATTATTCCTTTTAATTCTGCTTTGGGGTAGTTGAGTCACAGAAAAGAATGACAATGGAACGTATAAAAGACCTTTAAAAGTAGTTAGGATTATATAAAAGTCTTGCTCATACAAAACGTCACAACGTAATTCCAGGACAGGCACCTTAAACACATTCTTTAATTAGTTAGAACTGGCAAAACTTCATTTGAGCTTATTACATCAATAAAGAATTTAATACATTTGTGCATCTGAGTCTTCAAATTTCAACAACTAGCAATATCAATGAAATACAATATTCAGCAAGTGATTGCACACTAATATAAGTTATACTGCTCAAGTTTGTTTACATTTCAATTGAGCTTCTATAATCTGGTTTGGATTGGATTTTAACCAGTTAAGTCGAACTCAAACGAGCTTTTGTCAAGTCACATGACTCGAGCATGAGTAGCTTAATTCGCACGAGCTTTAATCAAGTCACATGAGTGAAGCTTGAGTTAGTTGCAAATACTTTACTCGTCTGTTAATAGAGTTGAGCTCGACATCATGATCTTATCTAATGCTAAAATACGTGCAAGTTTGGCTCGCTATGTGTATAACCGAACCCAAACAATCTTTTAATGATTAAACTTGAGTCGGTTTAATTCTTTCTTAACATTTTTAACTCTATTTTACAACCTAACCTTTCTCTAATTCAGAAACTTCAAGTTCATCTACTGCTTTTTTCATGCATGGTTTGTTGCTCACCTACCAAATAGTACACATATTTAGTTTCTACATATAACTGAATGGAGCCATTGAATGATCTCAGTTTCATTATGAATTTGATCTTTATCTCAATAAATAAATAATATTTCGTCCTCAACATTTGTATTTGCTTCAGGTCGACAAGGAAGCAACATAACATAGCTTGTGGGTTTTTCCTCCCTTAAAAAGACAATGTAAGATCATTTGTATTCTATGCGAAATTCGAATAGGCTTTTATCATATTATGTATTAACTATGTATGTTTTGCAATCATCCTCTCAGGTCTAAGGCCGGAGGATATTTTTAGTTTTTTTAATAGAAACCAAAATGCTGGTGCAAAGTTTCATTGAGAGGCTTAGACCTCTGGTCGGACTCAAATGTTGGGATTATATTGTCTTATGGAAGTTGAGCAATGATCACAGGTTATATTCCATTCAAACAAAGCTTAAGGCTGATTTTTCGTAATATTAAACCATTAGATATCGTTAATGTGACATAACAACAGTCAAATATGTATTTTGATTGGTTAATCTGCAGATGTATTGAGTGGATGGAGTGTTGTTGTGCCGGAAGTGAGAATATCGAAAGTGTTGGGGACGATCTTGTCAATTTCGAAGGTTCGAGTAGCCTTCAATGTAGAGATATCATTTTCCCACATCAAAGGATCAAAGCTTGTGATTTACTAGACCAGCTTCCTTCTTCCATCATACTCGATTCAGGGTAACTAAAACATATTGACACCAAATTCTCCAAGAAAAGTATACGTTTTTAGCTTTCTAATTCAACACGGTGTTGTTTTTTGTATATTTGTAGAGTTCATGCACAGTCCATGCTGTCGAACCAAGCAAGTTGGCTCAACTACTCACACAACTCGGACGCAAGTTTTACCGAAGTGCGAAAACAAAAAAAAAAGAAAAAAGAAGAAGTTGCATTTGTGTACATGCTAATGAAAACTTTCCTAATTTATGCCTGATTTTAATTGCTTTGTTTGAGATGCAGGAAACAATCGGCACCCGGGTTCTGATCCCGTTGCCTCTCGGTTTAGTCGACCTGTTTGTGATGAAACAAGTAGGTCCTTGTAATTTTTCTCTTTTTCTCCTTCGTCTTACTTATTACATCACAATGCATTAATTTTCGTCGGTCTTCGTTTTTCAGATCGCGGAAGATGAAAAGGTGGTGGATTTCATCACATCCCAATGCAACTTGTTTTTGGAGCAACAAATGATGGATTCCTTTTCGGCTCACACAAACGACCCCTTGGCGGCCCTCTTCGGGAACAACCCTCGAGACGACAGAATCAATCTGGAAAACATCTTTCCGGATTACGGGCTTCAAGAGTTGGAGACGCCACATGGAAATAATAATAATAGTAATAATAGTGTGTGGATTGCAGAGGATCACGTGAACGAGGACTCGAACAACAGATCGGAGGATTCAGAGGCGGATGAGGAGAACGAGACAAAGTGTAGGAGGCGTAATGGGAAAGGTCCCCAGTCGAAGAATCTCATGGCTGAAAGAAAGAGGAGGAAGAAGCTCAACGACCGATTGTATTCCCTACGATCTTTGGTTCCAAAGATCTCAAAGGTGAGAATGGAACTTCACTTGACGCTTTCAAATCTTCTATCGCAAAATTGCATAATGTCAGATTTCCGTTTTTAACGGAACCGTCATTCATGTATCGATTTGCAAAAATGTTAAAGGTGGTGTATTACTTTGCAAAGTTTCAAAGGTGGTGATTAAACTGCAAAAACATGAAAAGTGTGTATTAATATGCAAGTTTACCAGTCTTCTTCTATTTATTACTAGTTTATTCTATTATACTCTCCTTTATTATATATGTTGTGCAGTTTTGCTATGGAGCCATTCACACTTATTCACCAATAGTGTATTGACGCGTGTCCTGCAATAAATACACTTTGGACATGTGTTAATACATTAAGTGGCGGAGGGCTCCGTAAAAAAAACTATCTGATGGCTCCATAGAATTTTTGATATGCAATTGTGAATATTGGTATTAATGTTGTTTCTGTATTGTTGTAGTTGGATAGAGCATCGATTCTTGGAGATGCGATTGATTATGTGAATGAGTTGAAGCAACATGTGGAGGAGCTACAAATTGAGCTCGAACAGCATTCGGAGAATGAGGAGGACATGAGGAAAGCAAGGAAAGACGAGGCCAATACTATGCATCATCAAAATGGAGGGAAGCGCGACAAGGGAAATTTCATGCATGGCTTTCACAACAACACTGTTGATAACGTCTCCAGGAATATCAACCACGAGCCGCGTAATAACGCAAATGAAAGAGTTCAGCAAATGGAGGTCAGAGAACATGATTCTAAACATTAGTATACTAATTTTAGTCCAAAAATTTGGGTAGTTGATCAAATTGGACCATTTATTTATTTATTTATTACTATTGTTTTTAAATCAAGTGGACCAAAATCCTACAAATTCTTAATTAGGACTTATTGATTGATGTCCATATATCAATATCAAGTTGATAAGGGAAGATGGACGTCGCCAAAAGGTTATTCNATGATGTTAAAAAAACACCACACCTTCTGGTTTCGAATTGCAGTTAGATCAAAATTTGATGTCTTTATTTGCTAATTCTTATAAAAATAAGTTTTGGTTGAAAAAAAAATAATTAAAAAAAATCATGATTATATTTGCAATTAACCTAATAACATAGCAGCTCTGTCATCAAATAGACACGTCACGTTGGACACTTTTTGATGTCTTTATTTGCTATTCTTTTATATATATATATATATATAGAGAGAGAGAGAGAGAGGTTTTGGTTGCAAAAATAATTATGATTTTATTTACAATTAACCTAATAACATGGCATCTCAATCATCAAATGAACATGTCATGTCCTCTTAAGTTGTTGGGCACGTTGGTAAGAAAGTGATCTCTGGTTGACTAGGTTCATGTTGCAACAATGATATAAATTCTTGATTATTTTAGAATTACTCACAAGTTTAGTTTAAATTGCAATAGGGTTAAATAATATTGTTAAAATCATAAGAGGTAAAAAAAAAAAGAGAGCAATTTTTGGCTGTTCCAATAAACAGTTTCTCCTGCTTAATCAGTTTTTGGCTCTTAGCGCCATGAACAAGATAAAACTGCTTCCTTCAAACTTTACTTTGTATTACTATACTAAACAAGAAAATGGAAAAGAATTTCAGCCACAAGTTGAAGTGTTCCAAATCCATGGGAACGAGTTCTTCGTGAAAGTATTTTGTGAGTACAAAGCGGGTGGATTTGTGAGGCTGATGGAGGCACTAAATTCTTTGGGTTTGGAAGTAACTAATGTCAATACCACAAGGCACACGTGTCTCGTATCCACCATCTTCAAAGTCGAGGTAATTAATTAATTAATATTTATTCATTTATTCTGGTTTCATCTTCTACATAAATTTAATTAGAAAATAAGGATTAGTCTCTAAATCAATTTCTACTAATCAAAATTGAGATCTATTTCTTGAATCTGCTTTAACCTAACTCGAGCTGTGGTAAAGAGCCGAGGCCAAATGTTCTTCTAATTGATTATATATTGATTAAGATATTTTGTTTAATTTAAGTATATACAGTTTTTGATTAAGTAGTTTAATGTGATATAGCGAAAGAACGAGGAGATGGTGGAAGCTGATGATGTGAAGGAGTCATTACTGGAGCTTACTCGAGACTCGAATAACTGCAGAACCAATTTCCACGTATCAAACAATATCAACATTGATGACGATGCTACTGATTATTGCATTTATGGTCGCCAAATCAGTTCTCACCACTTGCAACATTGATAAATGAAAAAAAAAAAAAAAATGTTTTTAGTTTAATGTTTCGAGTAATGGACTCTCTCACACGCACACGATTACACATAAATAAATGATTTCTATTTTCGTGTATTAATAATTGTTTCGAATAAGAAGTGAGTTTCACGGGTTGGACCAAAAAAGCTCGTCGCCGCCCACCCAATGATTTCAAATAGTGGTAATACTACAGTATAACCATAAGGAAAAGAGAAAATGAAATTTGACCACTTTTTAGTCTTTTCAAAATAATGAAATCTAGTCATTCTGACTTGTGAAGATATCATTGTACCGGGTGATTTATTTAATTAAGGACAAAAATCAAAGGCACGAATTCTTGAAATGCGTTTTCTAATAAAATTTTATTAGTTCAAATAATTTTGTAAAATTAAAAAAAAAAATTATTTTCCATTTTGAAAAAGAAATACAATTAAAATTAGTAACTATAAAACGTATTCCAAGAATACGTTTCTGGTACGTATTCCTAGAATACCGTTTACAATTAAATAAATATAAAACGCATTCTGAGAATACGTTTTACAATCAAATATAAAAAAAGAAGACTCTTCTTCTCCCTCACTTACGCGATAACAGAGAGCGAGCAGAAAAAAAAAATTGAGCAATTTTGAAGAGAGCTTCGGGGAAAAAAAAACGCGATCCAATCCCTATCCGACGCGAATCGACAACAACGACACGAGCCTCGTTTCTGATTAATTCATTCGCACAAGGTACATTGACTTATCTCAACTTTTTAAATTGTTTGGAGTTGTTTGGAAATTGGAAATTGTTATAGTATGTTTGAATGTGGTGGTGTTTGAAGATTAGTAATTGTTAATTGTTTATCGATTATGTGTGTTGAATTGGAGATTGGAATTTTGTTGTAAATTGTCAATTGTGTATTGGTTGGTTGTTGTTTGGCTTAGGGTTTTCGAAATTAGGGATAGATTTAGGGATTTCAATTTATTCGAAATATAGATGAATGATATGTTATTGTTGGATTATGGGTATTAGGGTTTTGGAGGATTATTTGATTGGAAATATTTATTTTGGTTTTTTCGTTGGAGTAAAAAAAATTGTTTTTCAATTTAGAATGGTAAAAGAATAATTGAATTTTTTGGGTGTTGGATTAGACATTATGTGTTGTTGTAATTTGGAAGAATTGAAAGTGTTTTTTTGCAATAGGTATAAATGGCGTATTCCGGTCCATACCTTGTTAATTTGTACTGGCATTTTGCGAAGGAAATGTTAAGTGAACTTGTTTTATTTAAAGATCGTCCAGATGGTTCTTTTCTTATTCCGGAGAGGATATCATATCAACAATTGGTAGAAATGATTAATGAAAATTGTTGGTTTGGAGAAGGTTGGACAATGAATGAGACTACTTTGATAGTTATCCAACTCGGTGGTTCGTTGAATTTCTTAAGACTCAATAACGATAGTGTTCTTCAGTATATTTATTACCTTCCTCCTATGTCCATGGTGTATTTGCATTTATCGTTGGAGGCAATTACACCGGTTACACAGGTTGAGGATGTGTGGGGATGTTACTGTTGGGTTCGCTATACTGTACGGATTAAAATCGCAGCAGAAATTATACAATATAATTATCATTTATCAAATAAATACTTAATCCGTAAGTACATATAGCAAATAAAATGATCGACATCTTTTAAAATCACGTAAAAATACGAATTTTGATTTGTAGAGAATTTAAAAAATTACCTTTAATTTTCTTCAAATAGCGACGATGAAGAGGAAATCAATTCCCGGTTATGTGGCTATCACCGTTGTTGTCAATATTTTTACCGGAGTAGAATCAAAAGATTCGAACACCGGGTCGTGTCTCTCGAGGAAGGTTAGCCGGATTATTATGCACGTTTATTCAACCACACAAAAGAAAATAAAATTCCTAAACATTCTAATTCAGATGATTTGGTTTGATTATTAACTACGAAAAAGAACTTCCAATAAAGCAAATAGAAATAGCAAGCAACGACGAAGAACAAGTAGGATTTAAGGAGCTAGGGAGTCGGGGAGATCCAATTTGGTTCGAATTGCAATTAATGGGCAAATGATTGTTCAGTTAAGTGATTTGAATAATCGACACATTCAAGAAACCATTCTCAATAACTTTTCGTAACAAGAGAACAAACTAGAACGGCAAATTAACAATTCATTTAACTCCTAGACAATACAGTTACGAACAAGCCTGGTTCATACGAGCCTATTTCGACCGACCCCTCCCCTTTTGGTTCTAAGAGTCGATTAAAGTAGACTAGAAGGTGTTTAATCAACTAGTCCGTTTAGAATAACCAACATCAAGCAAGAATATATCGAACTCAATTGCAAACAATTGGGGGTTGAAGTGTCACGCTTCAACAATTCTAAATACTCGAGCCCGACAATTGAAAAACCCTAGAAAAAGATTAACTCGTATGAAACTGAACAATCCTGAGCCCGACAATCACAAACGATATCAAAACATCAATCCCCTATCCCTAGCATATGAATTTAGCTACTCATGATCGATTCAGCACAAACAATCTCACAAATCAAGACAAACATATTCATGGATTAGAAGAATAGAAGATCTTACGATTAAACCAAAATTGAGAGTTGAATCTGATAAACAAGATTAATCCAAAAGTAGTAGCAAAATCCGAGTGCAAATCCGTGTTCAACGATGAAAAATATGAAGAGAGCGATGAAAAACCAGTGAAAAGAATGAGAGATAGGTTTTTGTTTGTTCGTCAAAATGAGAGAGATCCCTATGCGATCCCGATCCCACATATATATATGCGAGAGGACCGCGGCGTGAATGGCTTGTGCGCAGCGTGAAGGATCCTTGTGCAGCGGCGCAGAGACTGGCACGGGCGTGGCGAGGTGGCCTGGGCATGAAGGTGTCGCGGCGTGAAGATCTCTCGCGGCATGAAGCGCATGTGTGTCGCGGCGCGACGAAGCAGCGCGGCACGGAGGGATCGTGCATCGTGGCGCAGGGAGCTCGCGGCATGGCAGGTGGATCGGCTGGGAGTCTCTGTCCGCCCGTGACGTGCATCGCGGCGCGGCGGGCTGGCGCGGCAACCTGGGCCTGGGGATGCTCGGGCCTAGTCGTATCACCTTGCATTTTGTGTTCGTTCGAGCTCGTTTGGAACCCGAATTCGATTTCGTTTTCTCCTGTGTATTGCCAACGAAAAGCTCTACTCAGCTAAGTTCTCTCGGTCCATTATCATAAAAAATAAATCCTCCCGAGCCTTCCATCCTGTACACCAAAGACGAGAAAACCGGAAAAAATCCCAAGAAACACATAGAAAACTAAAATGAAACAAGACGCGCAATAAACTATAAAAGCGAATAAAAACTAACGAAAAGACCTAAAACGGGGGAAAAAGAAATGAAAAATAAGAAGAAAAAACGTAACAAAAATGGGACAAACAACCGTCTTCTTACATCTTAAGGGATCCAAGTGTCTCCCCTCTAATCGAGTCCACCCATTTGGATTCCGCCTCCGAGAACAATTTCTTCACTAGTAGAAATTTCTTGGAATTGAATTGGTATAGGAATCAAAATTGAAAGAGGAGAATTTTATTTTTATTTATTTTTCCGCATAAAAACCGTGAGCATCTCATGCTCTCTTTTAAAACTTATTGGGAGAACTTAACATATATATCATATATATATATGCCAAATAGTTGGGTTTAGTGGGAATGTGAGATGACTAATAGTCCCACTTTCAACTACTTTAATTTCTTATTTCTTGTGGTATCTCACACGATACCGTATTCATGCCAAATATATTGGTGTTAGGTTGAGTAGTTAACAACCTCACCTAACATAATATATGTTATTATTATTTTATTTTAGTCCCGTAGTACGTGTAGTGCCGACTCGCTATGGCCACAAAAACTCTTCTAGGGATAGTAAGAGCTCCAACCATTGACGTGGTGCTATCCTCAATAAGATGTGCCCTCACTGCAGACGCTGACCCTAAAGGGTAGCGCTTGTCCGATTGAGTGCCCCTATCTACCTTCATCTTCTGGTCTGGGACTTTCATCTAATCAAAAAAACTTGATTAAAGATTAAGTACAGATATTGACCCATAATTTATGAAACCAACTTTCAAAATTAATTGGTCAAAATCTTATCTCTCATTTAAAATAAAATCTCCTCTTTTATGTAGGCTTTTAATATATAATCATATTAATATTTGGATTTGAAATTTTAAAGTCCAACTTTAAAATTCAATTATTAATTTAGTAATTCCAATAATTACTTAATTAATATCCAAAGCTTACTTAATCAATCTAATTGATTAATTTATTTTATTCCTTTAATTGACATCTAATAAAAATTAAATTTAATTAAATAATCAAATTATTTAACTAAGTCTTATCAATTAATCCAACTATTGGAAATACCAATTTCAAAATTGTCATCATCCAAAATTTGGTGTGACCCTTTTAGGTTCACAATTAACACTAGTAGTGAGTTTACAACTCGTTTGTAATTTAAATTAATCTAATTAATTTATATTCTTGAAATTAACTCTTTAATTTCAAGAACCCACAAATCATGGTAACACCTAGCAAGTAGCATGATTATCTAGTGTTAAGTGAAATAGCGAGTAAACCTTTTCCATTGCAAGTGCATACATGTAAAATCCTTTCGACAACTAATTTCCCGATTAAATCTTGGGCATGGATTTATAAGTCGAAACCCAATTGATTTAATAACTATGATTCCATTTCAAGTTTAGTGATTCCTTTATGAATCCATATTCATCCTGCCTTGAGCAAGGTCTTTGAATCACAAACTATGAAAAACATAGGAAATTCACTTATCCACATAAGTGTCGAATTCTTTGTTGGCCACAGATAAACCTCGATACATATTAATACAGTACCCAAAATATCCCTTTTATGATTGTCCAACAATCAAAGGATAAATCATAGTAAAACACAATATGCACAAGATTACTATCGTGCCTCAAGTCAGAGAATTAATCATGTACTATTGCAACATGAAAATTCTTATTCGACAATTAAAAACTTCCAGTTAAGAATTTTCATCGGGCCATGTTCAGTGAACTTGTTCTCCAACAAACACCTGCATATATGCATTTGCGTCCACACGCTAATGTTGATGGAATGCAACATTCTCATCCGATGAGCATACATCATATGCACAAGTCTTACCAGGTTATTCGATATCTTGTCTCGAAATACCCATCGACTTGGAACTTATTTAAGATCACAGCTTTAAAGACATGTTCCACGATTGCCATCATATGCGCAACCATGCCTCATAGCTAATAATGATCTAATGATTTTATCATATGTGCAAATATAGGATAAATGCAAATACATAGGATAAAGTTATGCCTCAAAATTATATAATTTCCAATAAAATGTTTTTAAAAGTAGAAATAGATCCAATCAGATTGGAACGCCGGGTATTATACTGTAACAATCTCCCACTTGCCCTAGTTCCAATCTCCCAAGTATTTCAGGCTCATCTTCTCAAGATGTCCATCAAACACTTTATGTGATAAGGGCTTAGTCAGGGAATCTACTATATTTTCTGCTGAAGCGTCTCAATCCATAATGACGTCGCCTCTACCAATGATCTCTCTAATCATGTGGTATCGCATCATAATTTGTTTGGATCTTTGATGAGATCTTAGTGCTTTCGCTTGCGCTATAGCCCCATTGTTGTCACAATAAATCATTATTGGATCTACAATAGACGAGACTACACCCAACCCTTGGATGAAGTTTCTTATCCAAACAACTTCATTTTGCAGCATCTGATGTTGTAATGTATTCACCCTCGGTAATAGAGTCAGTAGTTGTTTCTTGTTTGGAACTTTTCCAACTAACAAATACTCCATTCAATATAAATATGTATTCCGACATTGGTTTTAAATCGTCTTTATTTGACTGAAAACTAGAATCAGTGAATCTTTCTAGTTTTAGTTCTCCATTTCCATATATCAAAAAGATATCCTTAATCCTTCTCAAGTACTTAAGGACCATCTTAACGGCCTTCCAGTGTTCCTCTCCTGGATTTGACTAATATCTGCTCGTGACACTAAGTGCATGAGCCACATCAGGCCTAGTACATAACATTATATGCATAATGCTACCAATAGCTGATGCATAAGGTATACGAGTCATCCTTTCTCTTTCTTCATACGTCTTTAGAGACATAGTCTTAGAAAATGAAACATCATGACTCATAGGAAGGTATCCATGTTTGGATTCCTCCGTGCTAAATCGTTTTAGCACCTTATCTATGTACATCGACTGGGATATCCGATCATTTTTCTATATCTATCTCTATAGATATTTATCCCTAGTATAAAAGATGCTTCTCCCAAGTCTTTCATGGAAAACTGTTTAGACAACCAAGTCCTTGTTGACTGCAACATTCCTACATCATTCATAATGAGTAGAATGTCATCAACATAGAGCACAACAAATGATACTGCATTTCCACTAACCATCTTATAAACACATGGATCATCCGGATTTTTGTGAAAATCAAACGTTTTGATCATTTCATTAAACCAAATGTTCCAACTCCTTGAAGCTTGTTTAAGTCCATAAATAGACTTCTGGAGTTTGCAAACCATTTGCTCGCTCCCACTGGATATAAAGCCATGTGGTTATTTCATATAAATATTCTTCTTAATGTTTCCATTAAGAAAAGCAGTCTTCATATCCACTAGCCAAATCTCGTATTCATAATACGCATCTATGGCTAGCATGATCCGAATGGATTTAAGCATTACAACTAGTGAAAAAACTTTCTCATAATCAGCACTTTGTTTATGAGTATAACCTTTTTCAACCAGACACGCTTTAAAGGTATTCACCTCTCCATCTACTCTGAGCTTTCGCTTGTAAACCCATCTACAACCAATGGGTACAATACCCTGTGGTGGGTCTACCAAGGTCCATACCTTGTTTGAGTACATGGAATCCATTTTGGATTGCATAACTTCTTGCCATTTAATTGAGTCAATGTCCAACATTGCCTCTTCATAGCTTATTAGATCATTATCCAAAAAGAGTCCCTCTTCATTGTTCTCTAACAACAGATTTTCGAAGAGGTTGTGTCTTAGAAAGTCCAGTCTCAACTGGTGTGTTATCCGTGATAACTTGTGGGATATTTTGTGGTTCTTTTTCTTCATTAAGTTCTACAACCTCACCATTTTTATTAGAAAGAAACTCTTCTTCTAAGAAAACGACATTCCTCAAAACAAACACCTTTTGTTCAGAGGGATCATAGAAACAATATCCTATAGACTCTCTTGGATACCCCACAAATTTACATAAGATGGATCTCATATCCAACTTATCTCCCACTTGCTGCTTCATATAAGCAGCATACCCCATACTTTGAGATACTTGTACTAAGATGTTTTGCAACACCATATCTCATAAGGTGTGTCAGGCACGACTTTACTTGACATCCTATTCAATAAATATGTCGTCGTTTCTAAGGCATATCCCCAGAATGAAAGAGGTAAAATAGGGGAACTCATTATTGATCGAACCGTGTCTAACAAGGTACGATTCCTCCTTTCTGAAACTCCATTAAGCTATGGAGTACCAGGAAGATTCCACTGCGAGAGAATACTATTTTCCTATAGATAATCGAGAAACTCAGTAGTCAAATATTCACCTCTTCGATCTGATCGAAGAATTTTAATATTACGATCACTTTGTTTCTCCACCTCTCATCTAAATTCTTTGAACTTTTCAAAGGCTTCAGATTTATACCTTAAAAGGTATAGATAGCCATACTTAGATAAATCATCAGTAAAGGTTATAAATTAGTGATAGTACCTTCTCGCACTAACAATTAGTGGTCCACAAACATTTGTATGAATCAAATTCAACAGACCTTTAGCTTGCTCCACTTGTCCAACAAATGGTGATTTTGTAATTTTTCTTTTAAGACATGATTCACATGTAGGCAACTTATCCTCTCCCCTAAGGTCGAGTTTTTGTCCCAATTTGTGAATTATCTTTTCAGATATATGTCTCAATCTAGCATACTAAAGTATAAACGAACTATGATTATCTAACATTCTTTTATTTTGTTGAATAGTTAGGATGAGACTTTAAGGTGTAACAGTGTATAAACTGTTTGCTAAAATACCGAAATATATAATATCGGTATATTTGAAAATGGAACAGCTTCCACTCTCAATAACAAACTTACACCATTATTCAAATCTAGATAAACAGTCCCTATAGCAAATGCAACAACTTTTGCTCCATTGCCCATCCTAAGAACTGTTTCCTTACTGTCCAGCTTTCTACTTCTTGCCATCATTTGCAAATCATTGCAAATATATGAGCCAAAGTCGGTATCTAATACCCAAGAAGCATAATTAACTGATATGTTAATTTCAACAAAATAAACACCTGAACACTTCAGTCTTGCAAGATATTCTTGCAATTCCTCTTCCAGTGCCTTAAGGAAACACTCGTTGTCGGTCAATTTGTTTTGCTCAAGAATACATGCAATTGGATTTTTAGCTATTTTAGTAGAATGATCTACCAAAATAAACGAAGCAGAAAATAAGTAGACTATGAAAAATATATTCACTTAATATAAGATCTTTGATATTAAATGTCTCCCACTAATTTAATTAAACCCCATAAAATTTTGAAAATCAAATTTTCATAGTGAGCTTGAAGCCCAATAAAAATACTACATATCCCAATTTTATGAGTATGCATGAAATATTTATATCGGTAGTCAACATTTTTGGCAATTGTATCACTATACAACCTTCAAGTTTATTTTGCCTCACTTTTCTTACATACCCCAATTTTATGACCATATATAGTACTAAGTGTCAAATTAAACCCATCAAACCTTCGTGATAATGGCGCATCAAGGTGTCCCACGACTCGTTGCCAACACAAAGACGGATCCATCTCACGAGCATCTCAATGCTTAGTAGAGATCACAGCTTTCAGCACAAAGCCACCCCACGACTCATGGTCAGTGACTAAGCACCGTAGCATCGTCATGTCATCTACTTTCGATGGAAGGCATGGATTAATAGGTCCAACCCATTTTTATCCATTATAGTTTGATATAGAATTAATCGAATTAAATTCCTTAAAAGTTTCAAAAACTTGGGGTTTATTTTAAGACCTCATCATTTGTTACTTGTGTTTATTTAATACAACATTCATCACATGAAATGCTAGAAAAATAAACCATACATGCATCATATGCAGAAAGCGATGGATGATCACGACCATATCTATGCGACCCATTCGAGCCAAAATGGGTCTATGCTTATATACGGGATAAAATAAATAGAACTACTTCTATTACATTTTATTCTATCAACCCGTACAAGCACAGGCCTTCAAAATTTACAACTTGTAAAATTACCCACACAAGCGTGGGCCTTTTGCATCGAACGGCCTCCAATCAGAATTAGAAAACCTCACGATCTAATCTACTCTCGATGCAATAATTCAAAATTATACAAATTATTGAATAAGAGACTCGCAGGTCTCGATAAATTACAAACATTCAATCATATTGAATTAAAGGCTCATGATCATCCCTAAATAAATATACTAAAAACATTCATCACATAAATTAAAATCATATAAATTTACCAAATTTTGTGTGTTGATTTAATTTTGGAATTGAATTAAATTTAGCTATTCATAATAGTTAAATCTATATGTTAAATAACAGAGAACCTCTGTTACAATAGCATTAGAAAAGAAAATATTTTTCTTGTCACAATACATGTCTACATCATGTATTTAAACCAACAAATTTGGTAGCACAAACATGTATAATTAAATACGTGTGTTGATGGATCAAAATCCATTAAACACCATAAGATTTTATTTTTTTTATTAATTATTATTGAGAAATTTACTTTACTTACAATTTCTTTCAACAATATTTGTAAAAATACGAACTGTGAAATTTTTCTTTATAAATACGATTTGTTAAATAAAACCTGCCATTTGTAATAGACGGTTTTTGGACATTTTTCAATTATGGAATATAACTCCTCTCAAACACAATTAATGAGTTCAATTGGAACAAGATTTTCCGTAACCGTTCTAATCTCATATTTGACCATTTACAACAGATAAAAAAGAAGAAAATATATCTTCTCTCTCCCCTTAGTTTCATCATCGAGAAAGAAAAAAAAAATCTTTAGACCATTTGAGAACTTGATATTTGAGAACTAACAGGAACATGATATTTGAGAACTAATAGAAGGATCTAGTGCGTAATTATCCTAAACAAAATGTATTCAAAGATTTGTGCGAAAAGAATGGTACATATCCCTTTCTATTCATATGTCCGCACTTTAAATGTCGAGTCGTTCGTCCATCCGTCCGTTCGAATGAGTGTAATAAACATATACACAAATTATACGTTAATTATACACAATCTATATGGTGTTGTTTTTTGGAGTGCGCAAAGTTGTTGGTTGAACTTTGTAAATGTCATGTAAAGTATACACGTGTTGTTTATCGTACGTATAACTACATTCGATTTGGATTTTTGCAGTCATTCAGAATTGTGTATTTTGTTTTATCCCGTTTTAGTATTGTTTATATGTCGTTTATCTTATGTATAATTATACGGTTAATATTAGAGAACTGTGTCAGATCATGTTTATGTGATGTATACATACAGTATATCTTCCGAAGTTTTGAATGTATAAACACATAACAGTATATATTTCCGAAGTTACACATTGTCTTCCGCCATGTTCCTGAAAAATAAACAGATTACGAAATTAAAAAAAAATGTATAAACACCCCATAATCTCGTACTTGATCATCATAAAAAATACATTAAAAAAAGACTATACCAATATGTTCATTGAGACTGGTTACAGATTACGAATCGATGCTTTGTTTTGTTTATTTCATATTTATGTTCCGTATATTCGATGCTTTGTTTTGTTTATTTCATATTTATGTTCCGTATATAATCACGTAAACATATAAACAGAAATATTACCTACATGGAAAAACATTCAAAACTGTTTGAATACATCTCATAGAAAAAAAAAATGAATATAATTTACCTTCAAGTTCATTTTAAATATATCGTATACATAAGTTTTTTTTATTGGATGTTTTTTTTTTCAACAAGCCGAGCGTGCATGATCTTGGAAAAAATATTTTTGATCCTAGATAGTTGACTGATTTTGGTATGAAAACGAAAAAATGCAAAACTAACAATATACCTTCCAAGATAACTTGCGGGTATGGTTTTTAAAAAGTGTTAATTGCATCTGTTATAGGAGGAATAGAAAGTGGCGAGATCTTAGGGATTCTACATGAGAGTGAGATCGTATAATTGTAAATGTTATCTCCTAAAAAGCCTCATATGATAATACTTTATATATTTCGTCTATATGCAAATAAGATTTTCAACTACCATCTCTATGTAAATTTCCCATTATTATTAGATCACCAATTGCCCCACCACACTTTTAGCTAAAAGCATCTCCGATGTGAGATGTTAATTTAATAAAATGTTAGCCACATTATCAAGTTATAAAGTGATTACAAAAATTACTCTTCAATCCATAATGTTTTGGACTCTTTTATGTTGACATGAAGAAAATAAATATCAAAAGTGTGAAGCCCACTTTCTAGTTTTCTAAAGTGTGTTTGAAAGCCAACTCATAAAAAATCTAACTTATTTTAAGCTTTTGAAAGAGATGCATTGGAGATGTGCATTCCAAATTAAAGTCTTCTCTTTTGACATTCATATTACATAGATTTACATTCAATTCATCATTTGACATGTGTTCAAATTTAATTAATGTTGAAAGTGGAGCATTGGAGATGCTCTAATAACCCATCAACATGGGTAACGTGGTTGGCATAACATGGACACCCAACATTTTATTTTTATTTATTTAGAATTAACTATTTAATTCTATTTGGATAAGTCAAACTCATAAAAAAATAGTGTTTGTTGGGTAGATCACTTATCACATGACATGTCCATTAATTAACAAACAATTTGGCAAAATTGACAATTAACAATTTCACAAACAATTCACAATTGTTATGAACTGTAACCAAGAAATATATTTTTTTTTTGTTCTTTTTGTGAATAACCAATAGCTTGATTTAACTTTTGAACATAACCGAAAAGTATGAAACTCATATTCATTTTAATACCACCAAACATCTTTGATGTATTTATCAAATCAACTCCTTGATTCAAATATGAGTTTAATTTTATTTTATTTTAATAATATCATCACATGATATTTATATTGGACAAACAAATACATTACCTGTAACTCAACAATTGAGTTATGGCAATCAATAATACATCTTTATGTATATATATATATTAATACAATTGATTATAATTAATAAATCATGAAACTAATTTCAAGATATACACAACAACGTGTATATATATATTTCCACTTGATCAGAAACATTTTCTGGTTGTATGAATTCGAACAATTCGATTCATTTAATTAATCCCATATTTAAAATCAAATACAACTTTTGTATCACACACATATAAACAAAAACAAATCAAAATCTGATTTTAAAGATGCAAACTGTGGCTCTGATACCACTGTTGGGTTTGCTATACTGTACGGATTAAAATTGCAGCAGAAATTATACAATATAATTATCATTTATCAAATAAATACTTAATCCGTAAGTACATATAGCAAATAAAATAATCGACATCTTTTAAAATCACGTAAAAATACGAATTTTGATTTGTAGAGAATTTTGAAAATTACCTTTAATTTTCTTCAAATAGCGACGATGAAGAGGAAATCAATTCCCGGTTATGTGGCTATCACCATCTTCTTACTCCTTAAGGGATCCAAGTGTCTCCCCTCTAATCGAGTCCACCCATTTGGATTCCGACTCCGAGAACAATTTCTTCCCTAGTAGAAATTTCTTGGAATTGAATTGGTATACGAATCAAAATTGAAAGAGGAGAATTTTATTTTTATTTATTTTTCCGCATAAAAACCGTGAGCATCTCATGCTCTCTTTTAAAACTTATTAGGAGAACTTAACATATATATCATATATATATATGCCAAATAGTTGGGTTTAGTGGGAATGTGAGATGACTAATAGTCCCACTTTCAACTACTTTAATTTCTTATTTCTTGTGGTATCTCACACGATACCGTATTCATGTCAAATATATTGGTGTTAGGTTGAGTAGTTAACAACCTCACCTAACATAATATATATATTATTATTATTTTACTTTAATCTTTAATCTTAATTAAAGATTAAGTACATATATTGACCCATAATTTATGAAACCAACTTTCAAAATTAATTGGTCAATATCTTATCTCCCATTTAAAATAAAACTCCTCTTTTATGTAGGCTTTTAATATATAATCATATTAATATTTGGATTTGAAATTTTAAAGTCCAACTTTAAAATTCAATTATTAAATTAGTAATTCCAATAATTACTTAATTAATATCCAAAGCCTACTTAATCAATCCAATTGATTAATTTATTTTATTTCTTTAATTGACATCTAACTAAAATTAGATTTAATTAAATAATCAAATTATTTAATTAAGTCTTATCAATTAATCCAACTATTGGAAATACCAATTTCAAAATTGTCATCATCCAAAATTTGGTGTGACCCTTTTAGGTTCACAATTAACACTAGTAGTGGGTTTACAACTCGTTTGTAATTTAAAGTAATCTAATTAATTTATATTCTTGAAATTAACTCTTTAATTTCAAGAACCCACAAATCATGGTAACACCTAGCAAGTAGCATGATTATCTAGTGTTAAGTGAAATAGCGAGTAAACCTTTTCAATTGCAAGTGCATACATGTAAAATCCTTTCGACAACTAATTTCCCGATTAAATCTTGGGCATGGATTTATAAGTCGAAACCCAATTGATTTAATAACTATGATTCCATTTCAAGTTTAGTGATTCCTTTATGAATCCATATTCATCCTGCCTTGGCCAAGGTCTTTGAATCACAAACTATGAAAAACATAGAAAATTCACTTATCCACATAAGTGTCGAATTCTTTGTTGGCCACAGATAAACCTCCATATATATTAATACAGTACCCAAAATATCCATTTTATGATTGTCCAGCAATCAAAGGATAAATCAAAGTAAAGCACAATATGCACAAGATTACTATCGTGCTTCAAGTCAGAGAATCAATCATGTAATATTGCAACATGAAAATTCTTATTCAACAATTAAAAACTTTCAGTTAAGAATTTTCATCGGGCCATGTTCAGTGAACTTGTTCTCCAACAAGCACCTGCATATATGCATTTGCGTCCACACGCTAATGTTGATGGAATGCAACATTCTCATCCGATGAGCATACAACATATGCACAAGTGTTACTAGGTTATTCGATATCCTGTCTCGAAATACCCATCGACTTGGAACTTATTTAAGATCACAGCTTTAAAGACATGTTCCATGATTGCCATCAAATGCGCAACCATGCCTCATAGCTAATAATGATCTAAGGATTTTATCATATGTGTAAATATAGGATAAATGCAAGTACATAAGATAAAGTTATGCCTCAAAATAATTTAATTTCCAATAAATTGTTTTTAAAAGTAGAAATAGATCCAATCAGATTGGAACACCGGGTATTCTACCTTAACAGTTACGAGAGAGTGGTGGATGTTGAGGGTACGTCGACTTCGCATCTACGTAATTTTGGAGAAGGGACAAGCTCAACAATGCAATGGGAAAATGAGAACTGAGAAGAAGAAGAAGGCGATGAAGATTTCATTCCTGGTGAAGACGATTTCACAGATGAGACCTCCGAAAGTGAATCAGACAGATCGATAAATGAGGAGAGTGAACCCGAATTGATTGAAGAGGAAGACCCTCTTCATAGTGGTGGTCGCCACATTTATCGCGAGATGGGTGAATGAGAGCCATCGAAGATAGATGAGAACGAGTATGCTCTTCCACGTTGGAATGGCGACATTAAGACCATACGTTTTGGTACAGTTTTTAAGAGCAAGGAAGAAGCACAATCTGGTATCTTGGCTTGGAACGTTAATAGGCTGAGGGCGGTTCGGACAACAGATTCTAATCAAAAGTCATACAAAGTAGTCTGCATATCTAATGAAGATGAACCTTGTGTGTGGAAGGCTCGGGTGACTAAGAAACGGATTCACGAAATGTGGGAATTAACTGAATGGACTGACAGACACACTTGTATGCAACGGGTCGAGAGAAATGACCACAGAAACGTAACCGCTTGTAAGATTTCAAATCTTGTAATTAACAAGATTGAAAAGAAACTGGACTATAACGTTAGACTGATCTAGGCCGATGTGAAACAGTGCTGGAAAGTCGATGTCAGTTACAAAAAGGCGTGGCACGGAAGGAGAAAAACCGTCGAGCGTGTGTATGACTGTTGGGAATCGAACTTCACAGAACTCCCTCGGTAAGCAAAAATTAATTACAAATACATGTGTCGTTTGTCTGTCACTATGTTTATCTATTTATGAAACCGTTTTGTAATTTGCAGGTTTTTTCCCGCGCTTCAAAGAGCAAATCCCACCACAGTTGTACAGTGGGAATGGCAGGGTGGGGAAATGGCGCATCAATATCAAGACAGACAATTCAAATTTGTATTCTGGGCGTTTGGTCCCGCCATTCAAACCTTCCAACGATGCCCGCAGGTCATTAGCATCGATGGCACACATTTGCGCGGATCATACAAGGGAAAATTGCTTGTAGCTATAGCACAGACAGTGAATAAGCGGCTATTGCTAATCGCCTATGCGATTGTTGATGAAGAAAGCAAGGATAGCTGGTCATTTTTCCTGAAAAATGTGCGGCAATATGTTGTGTTCGACCGACATATCTGTGTTCTCTCCGACAGGGATAACGGCATACTCAGTGTCATTGACTCGTTGGTTGGTTGGCAAGAACCCGCTGCATATCACCAGATTTGCTGTCGACACCTTCGAAGCAACGTGGTCACTAACTTTAGGAATAAGAAAGTGTGTGATAGGTGTTGGGATTTGGGTTCACAGTTGTCGGAGAAAAAGTTTCGAGCGACAGAACAACGACTGTTGGAATTTAATCCCTAGGCACACAAGTACCTTTTCGATATTCCCTTGAATAAGTGGACCTTGTATGGTGATGAAGGAAGACATAGATGGGGCACACTGACGACCAATATGTCGGAGAGCTACAACAACTTCTTGAAAGGCGTTAGGTTCCTGCCGTGCAGAGTTTGGGTACAGGCCACATTGGAAAAAACTCTGGATTTGTTCGAACAGGAACAAAAGAAGGCCACGAGATGCATGGGTCCCATTACTACTCAGCACTATACTGCCTATTTGGAATTGGAGGTTACAGCCGCAACCCATACTGTGAAATGTGTGAACACCGAAATGTCAAGGTACAAGGTGAGAACCGGTCTACGGGCTAGTGGGAGAGGGCAAAACAGGTATATGGTTTTTTTTTTCATTGTTTGTGTTAACAGCTATAAGGTTAATTACCCCCGGAAACGTTGTAGTTGTCTGAAGTGGCAGACACGTAGGAAACCGTGCTCTCATGCAATAGCTGTAGCTCGTCAAATCGGGACTGATCCAAAGTCGTTGTACGATAATGTATTTTGGACAGAGACCTGGGTAGATCGATTTACTAATTGGGGTTTGCTCCAATTGGTACTGCGGATACATGGGCGTCGGTGGGATGGAATTTGATACCACATTGGGAGAGGATGATCTTGAAGCCTGGACCCGGTCGCAAGCAAACGAGACACTATCGCATGAAAATGGATCGTCGGGCGCGCCGCAAGAATGATAGGGGACAGTGTTCAAGATGTGGTCATCCCGATCATGTTGTGGATGTGTGTCTGTCCTCACATCCTCGCACCGATAGGTGTAGATTTCGTGATGAGTGGGGGGAACTAGATTTGTTAGTGTTTATTCGGATTTGTTTGTAGGATTCATTTGGATTTGGTTGGATTGTTATTTTGTTTTGTTTGGATGGTTTATTTTATTTGAATTTGTTTCGATGATTTATATGGAATTGTTTGGATGGCATTTATAGAAGATTAGTTGATTTGTTACTGTAATTTTTGTTTAGTTGGTTGTTTTGAATATTTAAAACATGTATTTTTTTGTTAAAAATGGAAAAACTATTTTTTTTTAAACTTGCAGTTTAAAACGTATTATAATAATACGTGTTTAAAAAAAAACGTATTCCCAGAATACGTTTTACAATTAATTACATGTAAAACGTATTCTGAGAATACGTTTTACATAAAAAAAAAACATATAGTATATAATATGTATATAATATATAGTATATAACATATAACATATAACATATAACATATAGTATATAACATATAGTATATAGTATATAGTATATAACATATAGTATATAACATATAACATATAACATATAGTATATAGTATATAACATATAGTATATAGTATATAGTATATAACATATAGTATATAGTATATAACATATAGAAAAAATTGCTAAAAATAGTATGTAATAAATGTAGGTTGACTTTTTCTTATTACTATTTATGGTAAATGTTAATTCTTATTATATATATATAGATATAGATATAGATATTATATGTTATATACTATATACTATATACTATATACTATATATTATATACTATATGTTATATTTTATATACTATATGTTAAATGTTGTATACTATATTTTATATGTTATATACTATACGTTATACTATATACTATATATTATATGTTATAATATATAGTATATAACATATAACATATAATACTATATAGTATATGTTATATGTTATACTATAAATAATATATACTATAGACTATATATAATATATAGTATATAATATATACTGTATAATATATACTATATAAAATATAGTATAAAAAAATATTGATGTTAAAGGATAAGAATAAAACTTGTGCAAAGATATCAGCGATAGCCTAGCGCGGCCTAATGGTAACGAGGAGCCCCCAGAGATAACGGACTCACCTGAACCCGGGTTCGAGTCCCGAATCTGGGAACTTCGTTACCTTTTTTTCTTATTTATAAAACGGATTCCTAGAATCCGTTTTTCAAATAATTTTTTTGAAAAACGAATTTCGTGAATCCGTTTTTTAAATAATTTGTGTTGAAAAACGGATTCCATGAATCCGTTTTACAATTAAATATAAATCCACGCCAAGCCTTCTTCTCCCCTTACGCGAACAAAAATTTCACACAGAGCAGAGAGATTGAGAGATTTGAGCTCGGAAGAAAAAAAATTTCCGTCCGCTGTCCCCGCCGCTTTGCTTCCCCACTGCCACCGCGCGTCCTTCCCGTCTATTAGGTACATTTATTCTCTTAATGCTTTGATTTTTGTAATTTTTCAATAATTTCAAATTAGGGCAAAAATTAAGGTTTTTAATAATTCTTCGAGATATGGATTGAGATATGTTGATGGGTTGTTAGATTATGTTTGTTTGCGCAAATTGATGGGTTATTTGGATTATGTTAATGTTAGGGTTTTGTAGTTTGTTTGAAAATTTATGATTTGAAGGTGTTCGATAAAATGCCTCAAAGGGATTGTTGTACATATTGTTAACATATTGTGAATTTGTGATGATTGTGATGAGGTGAATTTATTTGTGAATTTATATAATATGTTTAGGGATTATTTTGTCGCAAGTTGAATTGTTGGAGTCGAACTGTCGATTACTGATTATTTTCGATTTATTGTATATATGATTTTTGAATTTGCGAATTTATTATTTACTTAATTTATTTGTGTTTTTAGGATATTTCTTTTTTTTTAATATGATTGTGTTATTGATTGTAGTATATAATGATTTAATTAATGTAGTATATAATTACTGTTTTTTTTTATTTGCAGAAAATGGCATCTTCGTCGTCCTCACAACCGCAGCGCTTCAATGTACATCCCGGTCAGTACCGCCACCGGGTGAGTGCGCTATTCGAAGATATAGACGGATGTCGTGACGGCGTCATTAAACCCCGCCGTTTTGACACAGAGTTCTAGAAGGCGTTGGAGCACCAGCATCCTAGAGTTTGGGAGGTCATCGACAGGACGAGATTTGGCCCGCTGTTTCGAATGGGCAGAGTTATGACCGACAACAGCCTCATCACGTGTTTGGTGGAAAGGTGGCGACCGGAGACGCATACCTTCCACTTTGACTTCGGGGAGGCCACGATCACGCTGCAGGACGTACAAGTCCTTTTTGGTCTCCCGATCAATGGAGAGCCTTGTTGGGGAGTGACACAAGAGAGCACACCCCGAGACTGGCAAGAAATTTGTTATGATGCGCTAGGGTTCGAGCCCTATGTTCAGGTAAAATAGTTCTTACAATTTTTTTTTTTATTTATGTTTACCCTATTCATTAATTTTTAATATATATAAACCACTCTCAGAAGGCCGACGAACCGGTTCAAGACCCCAAGACTTGTGCCATTACAGGTCAGTATTTGAGGACCTATGCGTTAGAAGCGGAGTGCAACAGAGAGCTAACCGATGGAGAGCATATCTTCGACTACGAACAGAGGGCGAGGGCCCTTATACTGGTGCATCGGTTGCTTCTTCTTCCCCGACCAGAGGGCCAATGGAGTGAACCTGTACTGGTTGCAGCATTTGTACGACATCGATGCGATCAAGACGTACAGCTGGGGTTCGGCGGTCCTGGCCGGAGTGTATAAAGCGCTCTGCACGAGCTCCAAGGCCGGGGAAAAGTGGATCAAGAACTGTGTCCAATTGATTCGGGTAAATTTATTTGCTAGTTATTTCAAAATTCATTTTTTTTTATTATTTTTTACTAATATCTAATAACAAATGAATCTGTCGATATGTGTAGGATTGGGCATATGAACGTATCCCTCGTATTCGTCCAAGAATGAGGGATACGAACTTTGAGAGAGTCGCTGGTTGTCCCTTAGGTGGAAGGTAATCAAATTTATTTATATTTAATACTTAGATTATTTCCATTATCAAATTTTGTGATTACAAAGTGTTATTTTTTTTACTGTGATTTTTAAAGTGGGTAGGAAAGAGGAACACGACACACCTGAGCAAGGGAACAGCCACCACCCGGGATCAATTGATATGACTGATAGAGACGGATGTAAGATTATTATTAAGTCCTATTGATTATTAATTTTATTTGTTGTTTGTTTTTTTTTTATATAACTTAATTCCTAATTAATTTTTTTTTATATTTTTATTTTTTTATAGTTTGGTTGGTTGCCCTATCAGTGGAACCTGCAAGGGAATGCTCTCCCGGTCCAGTGTACAGAAGGTTCACACCTCTGGATGTATAGGGGGTGGATCTTCAACTGGAACGTCCGTGAACTCCACCTGCCTGATAGGGTCCTCCGTCAGTTCGGGTGTCGGCAATCCACCCCCGAACATCCGATCATTACGACTGAGGCCGAATGGGAGAGACACCACCGAGGCTAGGGAATGACTGGGAGGGCAGTTTTTGATTGGGTCGCCTTTCACGGAGAGCTTGGGAATGCTTGGGTCGAACATAGAGACGAAAATGTCGTTCCAGTCATCCCTGTGGAGCCATTCATTGAGCCTGAGTCGGGTTACCTTGATTGGTTTCATAATATCACTGTGAGACTACTCGGTGACCCTGCCAAGTACGGTGGCCCAACCGGACAGAGGCTTTCAGCCACTTGCCGAGCAGGGAAAGTGCGATGTAAGTAATATATATTTGTGTTTTTTATTCTCTTATTATTATTATTATTATTATTATTATTATTATTATTATTATTATTATTATTATTATTATTATTTGTTTTTTTTTTTTGTTTCATTCTAATTACTTTGAATTTAATTTTCAGGCTAGCGCCATGGAGGGAGCTTATCACACGTTATCTAACGTGGACCGCCTATATCATACACTCCATCCAGATATGTTGGCGGCATTCCAACAGGCCAAGAGCCTTCCATACAGTTCTCTGACTGTCGGAGGCGGAGAGGTCGCACAAGGGATGTCGTCGAGCCAAGTTCTATCGCAGAAGAGCTACGTCCGATCCTAGAGGACGCAGTCACACCGGGCGAGGCATCAACCTGCTGCCAACATTGGTGGAGGTAGAAGACGACGTGACGCCAACCCGCTGCCGACACCGGGCCTCAAGAAGAAGAAGAAGGTGAAAAAATTTTACTTAACAAAAAAATAATTTTATTTATTTTTTGTGATTTTTGTCAAGTCGAATTTCTGATTTCTTAAAAAAAATAAATTACTCAGGTGAAGAAGAAGAAGAAGAACCTGTCACGCCCACAGCATCGTCTTCTTCACAACGACCACCACGTTGGATCAACCACCGACAGCGCAATCCTACGAATCGATACACTCCTAATTAGTTTGTGTTGTATTCGGGGAATTTTGTGAACATGATTTTTTTTTTTTTGGGTGGACTATGTGTAATGATATTTGGACATCTTTGTATTTTGAATAAATTATTGTGGTTGATTTTTCTTACTTTGAATAATGGATTGATATGAGCTTGTGGATTTAATATTTGGTTGTTGAATCGATCTCGATTAACAGTTGTGTTTTTTTTATTTTTTATGCACAACTACTGTTTTTGCACAGTAAAACTTATTTTCTGTATACATTTTATTTTTTTTATTTTTTAAAAAATGTATTTCAGAAATACGTTTTAATTTGGGGCAAAATTAGGGCAAAATCAATTTGGGGCAAAATTAAAGAAAAAACGTATTTCCAAAATATGTTTTATTTTTTGAAAATTTATTTTCTGCAAAAAAATTATTTTTACGAATAGTAAAATTAATTTTATTTATAAAACGTATTTCAAGAATCCGTTTTATAATTAAAACATAATTGAAAAATTAATTTTAATTATAAAACGTTTTGCAATAATACGTTTTTTTTTTCTTTTTTACTTTAAAACGTATTTTAGTTATACGTTTTCTTTTATTTTAATTAACTTAAGTACGTTAATTTCGTTAATTAATTTATTTAAAATAAACCGTATTCTCCAAATACGTTTTACTAAGAAAAACGTATTCCTGTAATACGTTTTCTAAAGAAAAAAGTATTCATAGAATACGTCCGTTTATTTTGGTCCACTCATTTTTTTATTTTTATTTTTGTCCATTTATTTTTTTTATTTTTAAATAAATAAATAATTCGCTATAAAGGGCCATTACCACTTCTACTTACTTTATTTTACATCAATTTAATTAAAAATATAGCAAAAGTAACACACAAAAATAATAAAAAAGTAGGTGGCATGTGAAGGCCTCCCCTCACACTATTCCCCATGAGCTTTCTTTAAGGTTTGAGAATGTAAACCTCAAACCTATGTACTTTAGTGGTCAAAACTCAAAAGTGAAGTTTATATACCTTATAAAAAAACCCTACTAAAGATGCTCTTAGAAAATAATCATTCCGAGAGGAGTGTTATAAATATCCACCCACTAAATACCAATTAATCGTATTAATTTCTTTCTCTTTCTCTCTAGTTTTATAACAGTAATATTATAAATTTCAGCAAAAATAGTTGAACTTTGTAGCTTTGATGGTATGAAAGAGTTGGAGGTGAACAAGTAGGGGAATAGAGCCATTACTGCATAAGATCAAGCATCTGTCTGTTCAGGAAAGCAGGGGTAGGACTTTAGAGATTGGGTGAACCTTGTGTCCTTTGATGGAGGAGATGTCAATATTACACAGGAAAAAAAAATGGAAGAGCGTATGAGATACACCATAGTGCTTGTGAAAAGATATGAATTATTGAATACAAGAGCTAAACAATTGACAACAGAAGCACAAATACATACAAAATCTGATCCCTACTCTGCGAAGTCAAACATAACACAACTTCGAATTAAATGGACCAGAAATATATACTTCTCCTGATTATAAATGTCTTTCTTCGACTTTTACACGTACCTTTGCCGTCACATTTCGTTATCAGAAGACTAGTCTCACGATCAATCTTGTTGATCTTTAGAAATTTCTCTTTACTCTGAAGTTCACATCGAACCTCATCTTCTTAAATTAAATTAGACAGTGCATCCAGAAATTTCGAGAAACAAATATCCTCCTTCTGTAGCTTCATCCAGAATTTCAAGATGCTGATTCAGATCATTGCAGTTTTAACTATAGCATCTGACAACAGAATCAGCTCTAGATGATCATCATTTCTGGTTTCACTAGTAAGTAATACATAAAATTACCAAGTGAACAAAATAAACTGCTTCACCATTTCACCAACACTTCCGCGTTAAGTACTTAAAAAAGCTCATGATCATATTTCTTGACTTAACTCCATCAGGTCTTTGCGTCTTTGAAGCGTAACAGCTGGCAGATGTCGGGAATTATTTTTCTCCTCTAAGGGAACAAGCTGTCCAGCATATAAGCTCTTCATAATCCACTGCACTGACTGCATCAAATTCAACGGGAAAATTTGTGAACAATAATGCTATGTCTATGTCTATTATGTACTTTTGACCAAATCAACTATTAGTACTTATGAGTTTCAAATTGGTCAAATGCAATTGTAACTTTAGGGAATGGAAGTACACAATTTACAGTGACAGCAATAACTGACCGTTATCGGTATATTCTGCTCCAATGCACATTGCTTCAAATGACGGGAAGAAAAACTCTCATCACGAGCAACAATGATCCCCGTTAAAATTACACCAGCTTCAAGAGCCTGGACCAATATCTGCAGGGTATTGAAAATCTGTCCTCCACCATGCTGACCAAAGATCAAACTTAGGATGAGACTGTTAGGTTTTGAGGAAACATGGGTGTGTGTGTGTAAATAAAATGTGATGCCTCCACGCTTACTTTACATGCATATCTTTTCCTAGTTAACTGTATACCTTGATAATGGTTGCAATATTTGCGAAGTATTTTGTTTTCCCATGAAGCATGACACCCAAATTGTTGAAAACAAGGGAACGATCATCATAGTTCACAGCTGTATAAACTTGGTCCTGCCTTCTGCTAATATTTCTGGGTAGGATCATATATCTGAAAAATTCAGTAGGCACAAGAAACAAGAAACAAGAAACGTAAGACAAAATCAAAACACAATCTGTAGTCAAACTAGAAGCAATATGAAAAAGTGTCCAGAAACCTTGTATTAAAAGGCTGGTCGAATCTTGTGTGTCATAGAATGAGGGACAGCATAATGGAGCCAGAATCAAGAATGATAAAGGACATTTAGAAGTATAACAAAAAGTCTGCCCTGAGTCAAATGTTAAAAGTGGCCCCTTTTTGTGATTAACATATTATCGTGCATGTTAAGCATATAAGAGACCAGGCTCTAAACACACCACTCAACTGTATCATCTAGTCAAAACTGTCATTTTCCCTTCGCTCTTGAGTTTATTTATTTTTTCGTTGTTATAGATCAGACTCCGCTAATTATCATATATTACATAATAATTTGTCAAGGCAGAAATCAACTTTCTAGAATTGGAAAAAAAAAAAAAAGTGCTTTCTATTATGTGCAAGCATCAACATTATTGGTTCTGCCCATGTACGCCACATAGAAATATGATATAATTTTCAGTCAAGACCACTGACAAACACTATGTAGAAGTAGGAATATGATGAGCATACTTTTTTGGGGGTAGGACCCTTCCGGCTGCAAGCGAATCATGAAGCCAATTTACTTTAAGCACATAGGCGTTTACTGCACATCCGTACAAGAACTTGAAAGAGTTTGTCTGAGCCAACAGCAGAACGAGGATAAGAAATTTCAGTGCATAACAAAAATAACAGCAAATAACTGTCCACCAATATAAGTGAATGAAACAGATAAGATCACGGCATGAAAGAATATTGACGCTGAATGTCACAGCGTTCACAAATGTATGAAGGCAAATTGAAATCCAGTAAGTTCCTTAAACACTATTCAATTGAATAGCTAGAAATTCGAAGGAAAATATCATTCAACCAACATGTAATTATGGAATATGACAGGCTTCCAAATTGACCTCGTACCAGATGTGGAATATGCAAGAAAACTAAGTTAAACAGAGTCTCCCATTTGAGTTGTCACTGATAATTCCTGTATAAAATCTCATATTACACTTTCGAAACCAACTAACAAACCATAAAGACAGAATTTTGACTAAGTTATCTCAGCAAACTCAACCGTCATTGGATCCTATTTTAACGAAGCACATAGAAAATGTGATGTACCATCTCAATAGGAAGCTGTAAGCAGATTTTTTCTGGAGGCTAAAAGCTTTTCTTTGCTTATGATATCTCTTTGTTAGTACTTGTAAATAACTTTGATTCAGAATATGATAAAACGTTCTCTTAATAGAAACTGAAGAAATTAACTATTCTACATAGTTCTTTAAATTTTCCTCTTACTTCCAAATTTCTGATGGGAAGCCCAAATAACTCTAAATAAAGATCATGTATTTCTGTTAAACAAGAATATTTTTTTTATATAAAATTGAATATTAAGTAAACAATCTTTTTTTTTTTTTTTTCTGCCACTACTGACCTTCTTCAAACATAAAACAATGGGAAGGGCCTGAGACTTAATTATAGATCTTCTCTTTCCCTTCAAGTTTATGGGTGGTATTTGAGAAAGAATTATGCCACCATATTGTCGAATGAGACCCTCAATTTCCATTTCTGTTTTATGAGAAAATCCAGTGAGAAAGAATTCCATATTTTGAAGTATCAATCTCCTCTTCTCCTTATCCAAATGTTTCTTCAGATATCTATCCATCTGCGGAGCTCCAGATTTGAGAGGTGCACTGAATCTAGTAGACCTTTTAAAAGCTCTAGTAGAAGAACCTGCAAAGGTCACGCCAAGTCATCATAAGATAACCATCATATAATTCAAAAACTCATGTCATGTAGAGATTCATGATTTCCCTTACAAGTTTTTGGTGCACTTTGCACCTTCTTGAGTCTCTTTTTCTCTGGAATGTTTGTTTCTCTTTCACAAAAATGAACACGTTTTGATGTTCTTAGCTTTTGAGCACTTCGAGTTTTGCATTGTAATAGCGTCTGCTGCTTCTTCTCACTGTCTGGGAATCGAGAATTGGTTTTTGGTTGGGATGTTCGAATTGCATTGTCTTCATCCGTGGAAGATATAGAAGCTCGGAAGCAGCTATAAGACCTATTTTTCACCAAATTAGGGAGTGTGTGGGTATTTTCTTTGTTTGAAACTTCAGCCCAAACCTTCACAGTTTCTTCGTGGTTTTCCTGGGAAGTCAAGTCGATGTTGCTCTGCATGAGTGATGAACTTTCCCAGTGACCATGTTTCGGGGAAAACTTTGTACAGTTAGGCGGCAATTTGCTATAATCTCGAAGGGAAGTGAATCGTCTAGAAACTCCATTTCTTAACTCCTCGATATTACCTATTGGCATGTCAACCTTTTCTCTTTGAGCTACATCGTTGTCTAAGGGAGTGATCTGGAAGATATTGTTTTTGTTGCATTCAATTGTTACATTGAAGTGACAAGGGTGGACTTTGTCCTCTCGTTCTACTGCTGGTGAGGAACAAACATTCTCAGAAATACTACACGGTACAACAGAGCAGAGAGGGTCCGCCAAAGATGTATTTGAAGATCTTATATCTTGAGAAAGTAGCATCCCATCTATAACTGTGGTGCGGAAATTTTCAATAGATGTACTTAACTGAGAAGCTATCATGGCCTCTTTATCATGATTCTGCGCACAGGAATTCTGGTCTGGAGCAACATCCGCAGACTCTGACAAAAAACTTGTTTCACCACAAAAAGGTTGGGGAATGCTATGTTTCATGGAGGTATACTTCACATCATTCTGTGGAGTGCGAGGGAAAAGCATGAGACAAAACCATAAATAGCTGAGGTGATATTTCATATGCGGGTGGGTAAATATCATAGGATGATTGAGAAACAAAATTCCTAGAAATAGGGATAAATAGAGAATATAACCATAGCATAGCAGGATATCTTTCAATTATTACTTCCGATCCGTTATTTTAATGTCATTGAAGAATAATAGCATTAGTAACATGAAATTATTCCTCAGGTGCAGACCCTCTCCAGTAGTCTTAAATGGTTTCACAGACGTAAGAGCCTCGAAAGTTATCTTTCTTTTTTGGAGTCAAAAAGATTAGTTAGAAGTTCAAAGCCAGGGTGTAATTCAAACATTAGGAGTAGCAGTCAAAAAGCTACATTCTTTTCAATATCTATGTAATATATCACAGAAAACTAAGCAAACAGAGAAACGAGGTTAACAAACACCTACATGACAAGTTACTTTCAATCAAAATTATTCCAGGAAAAAAAAAATTGTTTAAGGTTTTAAACGAGTATAATTCTATTGAGCTTGATGGTAAAACACATCTCAAGGTACTAAATGAAAGTTAGACCTTCAGAAAGCGATTACACCTTAATGGCTCTAATTGAATGTTCATTCAGTTAAAAGTTTCATTGAGATCATGAGCATGCATTACTGCTCTATTTTGCGAAAAATTAAATGTCCGTAGTTTGACTACACTGGCCGAAGATAGAAAGTGATGTTAAGTTGTGCTACTTTCTTATTACAACTAAATTTCTGAACAGAAAATATTTGGCTCTCAAGAGTCACAATATTATCAAGAATGTAAAAAGTGATTAGTGTGATAGGACAATGGAAAAAAAATGGAACTATAGTAGTGCTTACATTGATTATCCAACCACCAAACCACCGACTTTTGAACTGTTCTTGACCTTGAATTATATTTGTGGGAGTATTATCCTTTTCTGTCAAGAGAAAATAAGTAACTTGTAATCTCATTAATAAAAGAGGTGTTCGACATACAATTAAGTTCTAACACCTACCTTGGCCACTCATATTTGGGGAAGAGCTCCCATTTATAACACGTAAATTGCTTCCTGGTGTAGTCGCATTCGCTCTCTGCAGGTTGAACAGAAACATTGATAAGTATTACAAAATGAAAGAAGGTGACAGCACTCCTTTAGTATTTTAAGCCTCGTAAAATCGTAAAACAGAAAAAAGATTTTTATACCTAACCAAAAGCTAACAGAAAACACTACTAGGATCCTAATGTAAGACACACTACATGATTTTACCAGTCAAAGCTAAATCAACCAACGACATAGATATAAGTACTTTCAAAACTCAATGAGGGCACCTTTTTATGAAGTGCAGGTAAGCTGTTGCAGGTAGACCAAAGATTCAGAAGTTAAGGCTGTTTTTGGCAACCAAATAAACAGACAGAGAGAAAAAAATGAAAAGTATCATGCTCTAGGGATTATAATATAATAAAGCAACACTTGAATAATCACTAGTAGCACCAATATTTGGGCAACTAAAAGCTAGTCCTCAGTGCCCCCAGATTGTAAAGAGCAAGCCTGCAACGTATGTATAACTGATGAGATTGGAGTCTAATCAGACAGGTCAATGGCTCCACACATATCAGAGAACTTTGCATCTGACAGGTACTAAAATACAAAATTTGATAGACAGATGAACATGCAATTTGGGATAAGAGTTAAGGGAAAGTGATCAACGGATGTAGAAAATGCATGCTATCCTTCGACTCAAGAAACCGGGAAGCGTCCCTATATTCTTTCTTTTAGGAGATCAGGCCTATGTCCCTTTCCTTGTCCAAGACTACACAAAACATTAGACTGGCAAGGTCTCTAATAGCTCACCTAGTTCATTGTTTGTTTATCTATTTATTATCATTCCATTTTCTTCTTCTTTCTGTAAAGATGAAACACGATGAGAGTAACAAAGAAGCTTGAATTTTATTCAAGATTTATCATACCTCTGTTGAATCTGAAATATGAGGTTCCATGTGAGCACCAATAGTCCTCACACTATTATCCTGGTAGCCGACATCACTGCCCAAACCACACACCGAAACACAAATTGCCCCGTTTTGCTTGTCACTATCAAGACGTTCTGTGACCAAGACTTCTTTTAATTTCATGTCACTGTCTATAACACCTTCCACTATATTCGTATGTCCACCATTGGGAGAATAAATATATGTAGTGGCAGAAGCAGTGGTATTCTTATGTTTTATGTTTTCATCATTTTCAGAGTCGAAAGTGTCCTTAACTTGTGACATACTTAGCTCTTTTACATGCAATTCATTCAAATGTCCTGCATCCTCATATGCACTTTCCATAGCTATATCATCCAAGTCGGACAAATCACTGATATCACCAGCTATATAACTTGTGCCATTAAAGGTGTGGGTGTCCCTCCAAACTTCTAAACGTGCTTGTTTTATCTGAAGAGAAGCTTCAAGTATAGCTGAAGCAGAACAAGATTTTGCCAACAACTCACTCTCAGTAACTTCATTAATTACCAGGGCCTCTGATGCTGCTATACATAATTCTACAACATCAGCAGCACCCTCAGAGCAACTCGTATTTTCATCATGCTTCAACATCTCAGACTTGTCCAGATGTCCTTCCAATTCTGGTCGAGAACAATTTGTTGATCCAGGACTAAAACTTAACTTAACACATCCCTGACCTAAAGTTCTTGATTCCTCACGAGGTTGAACAATATCACAACACTTGGACTTGTTTGGGCACGCATCAGTAATTTGATCTGTGATCTCTGAGTCGCCATCTGGTGACAGACAAAGATGAAACTGAACCCCCTTTCAAAGAGAAAACACAGACTGGCTGAGATCATTGTGGAGAATACTACGTTCAATCAGTAAATCAAATACTATAAAGCACAGATAACCATTATAACAGAAATACAGACATGTGTCATCTTGCAAGAAATATACGTGGTTACAGATTGATGATTTCAGAGAGACTGTGATTTCAATGACTGATACTCACAGCTGAAGAGCTCATGCGCGCGCACACACACAACACACACACACACATATTTTATATTATATGAGAGCATGAATTTAGACTGTTCTTATGAACCTACTGCCACAGCTTTCTACCACAAAAATGAAGTTTTTACAACTCATTTTTTCATTTAAAACCTTACAATAAGCATGCAAGTGTAAGAAAAGAGACATGCCAGATGTGTATAAAAATTTACGCTGGTTATAACATTCATAGCCATAAAGAACTGTAGATACCATCAACCTTAAGTGGGAGAAAAGCTAAGTAAAAAATATAAAATTGAATTAATGAATTTACCAGAGCATCTAATTTATCTGTAAGATTCGGATACAGGTCGAGTAATTATTGTATCTGTGATTAATGGCATAATTGGAAAACAAAGAACCGAGAAAAACGCTACACATTCCAATGATTATTGTTTCTGTGATTAATGGCATAATTGGAAAACAAAGAACCGAGAAAAACGCTACACATTTCAACAACCACAGAAGTTCACCACTAGATAATCTGACAATCATTGGAAATTTAAAACACACAGCCATCAGTCTTGAGATTTTGAACATGTAAACGACCACAGAAAGTAGTGGCAGACTAGATTTGTCTTTCAGGCAGAGAAACTTACATCATTAGCAGATTGAGAAAGACTAAAGGGTGAGCCATCAGTTCCAGATATAAATAATTGACCAATGTTAAATCCACCTTCTTCCTTCAAAGATTCTCCACTGCCGACACCAGTCCAGTGAAATTTCAATTCCTATTAAAATGCAATGATAAAATTATAGGTTTTTAAAGACAATTTTACTAGCAGAAAACGATGCGAATAAAACGCACTTCACGGGAAATTGAACCATTACATATTTTTTAATATAGCATTTGGTTTAATTATATAGATAATTATCATGAACAATAATCAAATCCATAACACCCAAGTAAAGCTAATCATGCATAATCATGTGTTTGCTTCAATTCAGCTAATCCTTCCCTCAATGAATAACTGGCTAATAAAGCTTACAACTAGAATTCATGCCTTCTCATATGGCAAGATGATAGACATTCTCATTCAAAAATTATCCACCTTTTAATTAAGTGCAACATAAAGTATTATAATAAGTGAACATGATGGCGGCCAACCTCAACGCGCTGCTCAAATGTAATCTGATCCGTCGTGATGGACTCCACATTCAGTATATCGAAATTGCAGTGCTGAAGCCATGACGGTAGCCATGCCTCATCCTGCCAGAAATTACGAAAGCCTTCATATACTCCATAAAGTATGATAATTGTCAAATATGTAAGGGATTTTTTTCTGACCTCTGAGAATTGAGGAAGGCGAAACACAGATAAGCTGCCCATCGGCGTAACCTCAGCGCGGAGAACGAATTGATAAGCGTCGGATTAATCCTGGCGGTGGTGGCAAACGGGAGAGGGTCAACTAAGGGTTAATGGGATGATGGTTGGCGCCAAAATAAGGGTGCGCGGGGAATTGTAGGTTTAGACTAGCGATATGTAGGTACCAATAATGATAATTGTATAAAATTAAAGTAGTGAAATAATAAATTAGTATAAAATAGATTTTGAATATTAACATTGACTATTATCTTTCTTTTATTTTCATAATATATAATAGTCTAATATATAATTTTGGAAAATGCTACGATCCTGCTACGGAACCATTAAGTCGGGATTTGTAACCGTTAAATCATCATGTAACCATCATGGATAGTTGATCTAACAGTTAAAAACTTCGACAGAATGATTCCGTAACATGATCATTTTAGAGTTTATGTTTGAAATTAAAGAATATGAAAATTTAACATAATCAAATATTATCAACAAATAATACTCACAAAAAATATTTATTTATCTCTTTCATTACACATACTTTATTACAATATATTACTTAGATTCCTAAATAAGTGGTGGTAAAAGTGCAAAATATGGAAAATGTTATAAATAAACGCTTAATTTAAATTTTTTTTAAAGTTATAAAATTTATTAAGTTTTAATTGTGTCAAAATTGATTTGTAATAACCTTTATTATTACATAATTCTACAATTTAGTACTGAAAAAAAATAATGAGTTTCAATATATAAANGTTTTATTGCTTCAGATATCTTAGTCAATGTTATGACTTCTTAGCAGTAAATCCTCCATCACCAAAAAGGCTATGAAAAACACAAATTCTTAAATTAGGCAATCTAACCATATCCAACCAAATAGGTCGACATGTTACTCTTTGTAACAAAATATATACTTATGCTATGAAATATCATAATCTTTATCTATGTTAGTTTTGAAAGTACACATATTTATTGAAAAAGTATAATAACTAATCAAAACAACCAAGAACGCAATATCCTCAGAGAGCCATAACCAGTAAGTTCTCATCCTTATTCTCACCACATCACTCCAACCAAAGACATAAATAAATACCAATTAAAAAACACACACAGATAGAATAGTTCTCTTCACTCAGGCCGAAAATTCAAACAGCATGGTGTGCACGTACTTCTCCCCAGGCCGAACAACGACCGAGGGAAAATTCGGCTGGTTCACGGCATTCGGAAACCCCTGAGTCTCCAAACACGTGGCAGCATGCTTCTCGTAAACCGCACCACCTTTTCCCAAAATACCCTTCACATAGTTCGCCGTGTAAAACTGCATTCCTGGAGCATTCGTCCACAGGTCCAAAGTCCTCGAGCTTACCGGGTCACGCAACCTGGCAGCATGCTTGAGGCCCGATTTCTCTTCACCACAGTCGAGCACGTAATTGTGGTCATAACCTATGCCGACCTCATTTATGCGATTGCCGATTTTGTTCTCGGCTGTGAAGTCGAATGGCGTGTTTTTGACGGGCATGATTTCGCCAGTTGGGACAGTGTTGTTGTCAACTGGGGTGATGTGATGGGCCAATATTTGGATTGTGTGGTCAAGGATTTTTCCAGAGTTGTGGCCCGCTAAGTTCCAATATGTGTGTTGGGCTAAGCTGATTGGGGTGGGCTTGTTTTGGGGAAGGCCTTCCATGTCAAGCCGCATTGTAGTCTTGGACGTGAGCGTGTACTTGGCTGTGAAAGATACGTCCCCCGGATAGCCTACATTGAAAATAATATTTCTTAAAAGGAAAAGGAAAAAGTGATTTTAAAAAATGAAATACCTTCTTCTCCATCATGGCTGTGATATTTGAAGGTGATTGATGGAGTATCGCCTTGTGTATATTCAGCAACTTCCCAGATTACTTTGTCGAATCCCTTGTTCCCACCTTCAAGACAACACGTATGAGAAGGAGAAGGTAAGAAGTTTCAAGTTGTATATATAAACGAAGAAGAAAAAACTTGTTTCTTCTGTTTTACAATTACAAATTTTGATACATCTTCACTTCCACACTACCTGTATTGTCATGTTATTTTCAAGATTTGAGTAGGCATCCACACATATCTACTAAATCCTGAGTCGGTAATTTAATAAATATTGTAAAAATAATATCTTCAGAATGCAGCTTTCCAATTTATTTCCCTTCATTGGATGCTATCAGTAAATCTTCCACACACTTCTTCAAGTTACATAAATGACACAAACATTTTCTTTTCAAATTAATTTGTGTCCAGAACAAAAGTTTACCCGCTGAATATTGTAGAATAATTGCATGAAATGAAAAAAAATGATTACAGCGAAGGAAATTCAGTGAAAGGGCTCATAGCTACAAACTACGTACATAACATATAATGCACTTTATAGTACTTGTCATGGGAAGTAGTAACAAAGATTTTATCTCACTATGCTGGTTAGGCTTGAAAAACAATACCACATCATCTTTGGCAGTCAAAGACCATATTCTTGTTCATTGCTAAATTTTGAACATACTTTTTAACAAAGTTCCCGTATGAGAGAAAATCAAGTCAGGGACCTTGTAGAAACAGTATGACACCCTTCTTTACACCAAACAAGCTACTGAACGGATTGAGATGTAAGGACCAATAGGCTAAGTATATATTTACTCCGTAAATACTTACTCGTTCAAGCCACTCAAAAGAGGGACTAACATTTAGAATATTTGCTTCAACAATGACAGTATAAAGATAGGAAAAAATAGTAACCACTATGACAAAGATTCAAGAAGGAGAATACTTTCCTTCTATATTTAAAGATTCTCAAAATTCCATACAATAGAATCTTTTTATTCGAAGTGGCATTTTCCAGTTCTCTTGGTGCTTCAAACAATTTGGTCTTCTCCATATTACTATATTTCTAGAGTCAATAATTTTATATGAGGAATTACTAAACTTAATCACTTGCTTCCGTTACTCTTCAGTTTTCTATTGAGGCCTATCCTGTAGAGGTATCCCGCCATCTGGCAGGTAAAGTATGAGAGAGTATGTAGATAATTAGTTGAGAAGCTAAGGTCTACCAGAACTGCTCCATTTGTTTTTTTCTTTTTTTCCTTTTTTTAAAAAAGGAGAATCAATAGTGTTCACACTTCCCCTCCTCAGTGACTCGAACCCATGACCTATCGGTCATAGGTGAAGCGTTTTACCACTCAAGATAAGCTTCGTTGTCAGAACTGCTCCCTTTGTTTATCTCCCTAGTGCTCAACTCTACTAAGAATTTAAAAGATCATAATGTTAGTTCTAACACAAGAAGAGCAACTTCAAAAGGTCACTCATTCATTTAAAGGAATCATTATGTATCCTTAAAGTATTTTAGGTGGAACCACTGCAATTCCTCTATATTTGTTTCCTCATACAAAATTCATAGATCCCCATTCTTTTAAAATTTCACATAAGCAAACACCAATCATGACCATTACAGATATAAAAAAACAAACAAATACTTTTCTTCCTAACCAATGCATACTTCAGTAGTCACTGAATTTAAAGAATTGTCCCAAAATTTACTCTCTTAAGAAATGCAATGAATGCATGTTGATGCAAAACCTAATTCTGGTCAATAATTGTACGAGGCAGGGTGAAAGCACCTCTAAGTAACTTTTTTCCACCAAAAAATAAAAAATAAAATAAAATCACTTTGATACCATGGAGGCTGTTTGGTGGCTTGTTAATGGGCAATGAATACTCAACTCCATCAAGTGCAAACTTGCCATCTTTTATCCTGTTAGCCACCCGACCCACAATGCACCCAAAGTAAGGGGCGGCACCTTTCTGCACAACAATAGGATTTTAAAAGAGCCGAAACAGGGAGATTATAAACAAATCAAATCCCAAACAGAGAACAACAATTGGCATCTTCATTCACCGAGATAAATTAACACATATGTAATAATTAAATGGGCTTTGACAAAATTTACTATCAAGATTACACAGACCTGATATGGCTCAATTGTGTCAAATCCAAGAACAACATCAGCCAATTGCCCTAAATCACATATCAAACGTCCACAGTCAAACATTTCCTCTTCAATTGAGCATGAAAACGAAAAGGGGTAACAAACTAGGCGCTGAATTTACCATTTTTGTCGGGAACACGCAGGGAAGTGATGGTGCATCCGTAATTGGAGACTAGTACTTGCATGTTGCCATTGTTAAGCTCAAAGATCTTAGCATCCGCCATTGAAGACTTGGAGTTTTCAGTGTTCTGTTCGTATACATATATTGGCCCGTAGGCCCGCCCAAAGTCACACATACAAAGCAAACATTCGTAATCATACAGACATAAATAATTATAAGTACTAGAATAAACCGTACCACACATTCAGCGTATACATTCACAATAATAACAGACATAATAAACATAACAAAATAAAAATAACAAGAACAAAATCCTACATTCCACCCGAAGGCCAAGTCTCAAAGCCTCATCTATTACAACTCGAAAGTCTGTTCTCATATAGTCTGCCAAAGTCCGAAGGCAATGGTAACTTACCCTCAGTTCTTACTATCCATTCTTACCATAAATTCTTACGGTTGATTGTTGCCGTCAATTCTTACTGTAAATTCTTGCCCCACAGGCCCAACGACATGCATATAATAATAAAGATAACATGAACATTTAAAAAGGTTGAGTGTAGAGAAAATCCCCATCTCAACTTGACGTGTGCAATTAAATGAAAGGACAATCGCTTCAAGGACTCGACTCTTCGTAATCTACATGTAAAAGTTATCTAACATGAATATAATGCAAAATTAATATTTTTCTGAAATAAAATTTAATTAATTAAGAATCGAGGCTGAAGCAGTGAAGTTCAAGGAAATATATACGTATCAGTTCTCTAAACTCTTTATTAAGAATCTCATCCCGTCAGCAACAGAGTTGTATTACTAGCAAACCAGCTCGTACTTGCTTTTGAATAATAATCACAACTCTGTCAAAAAGTTTCTGAAGAAGCACAATCACATTACAGAATGCTGCTCGAGAACTGGGAATCACTATTTTGAAAATTTTGATTCGGCTGGTTTCACACTGAAANAGAGAATATAGGGTCCTAAACCATTCGGCTATATCATATTAGCGCAGGGACACCCAATTCATTAACCTAGCTGGACAGGTAGGAGTTCAAAGTGACAAGTACTACCACGACTAATTGTCTATATGAGTAAAAAATATGCAATTAACCTCTTAAGCCAAATCCTAAAACCGGAAAAATCATGGATAAACAACCTGAAAGCCATGTGCATATCAGCATGTCATCATTTAGTCAGCAAATATTCATCAAATCAGTGTCAGTGGAATTCCCAAACATTACCTACTAAAAGGCATCAAATTACACAAAGAATGAGGCAAAAGTAATCATCCTTTACACACACATGTATTTGACTCCGGAGAAAGCCTTACCTTGCTTGCTCTCGGCCACCCGAAGGAATAAGATTTCGGCCTGATAGGAGTGCTGCCGGGCTGAAGAAGTTCTCGGCTTAGGGCTGCTCGTGGGTTGATGAATGGCTCGGCCTCAAGGATTGCTCGGTCGCCGGGAAGATTTCGGTTTGCCGAAGAGAAAATCGCGTGAAAAATTGAGAGAAAGAGGGAGATTGTGACTTGTCAGGGTGGCCGATGGAAGCGTGTTGGGATTCTCTGACCGATTCTCCCTTCCTTTTCTTTCTAAGCCTCTTTTCTTTTACTAGTACACTAGTGCGTCGTGCGATACACGGGAAAATAATATTACGATTGTATTATAAATTAAATATTTAAATAACATTAATCATAATTTATTCATTATTTTTAAATTAAACCGGGTTGCACACAGTCCGACCGGATGAATCAGGAACCGATTTATAACCAGTCTAGCTTGAATAAAATATTTGCTCTGGAATCCGTCAACACCAGTCGGTTGGACTGGTAGGATCAATACGATTTTCTAAATAAATTTTGTTGTATTTAAAATTATTTTAAATAAAATTACATATTTAAATAAAATAGAGATTTATATATTATTTATCAATTAGTTTAAACATTTGAATTTATAAATTGTTTAGATATCTAAGTAACACATTTTATTTAAATTTATTAAATTGTTTATATTAAAATGTTTATAAATTAAAATCTGAACAAACCACAAATGATTTAATAAAATAGCTTGATCGTTTCGATGACGGTCCAGTTCTGAAAATCTTATATTTACTGTACATTAATAAAAATTATAATAAAATATTATTTAATTTACATAAATATTAACAAAATGATATATAAATATTCATAAATCATTAAACATGTTGTCATAAAAGTATTATTAATACGATTATTTGAAGTTTTGACTACATCACATTCACGTAATAACATCTTTTCAACATAAAACTTATATTTAGGTTCAATAATCCATTTGATGTGGTCGAACAGATACATAACTTAGTCACCTGGAACCAACCAAGTTGTGTCCAATTTTTTGACTATTTTAGTTATTACCGAAAAGTAATTCAATCAACTTGGGCAGTACCCTAATTCAATCACCCGATTGCTCCGAAGAAATTTTCTTATTTTCTTTAGATATATTTAATTTTATGAAATAAAAATATTTTATGATATATAATAAATATCTACACCAAATGATAGTAAAATAAGATTATATATTATATATCTAAAGATGAATTAATTATTTTTACTTTATGCATATTAATTAAAAATAAACATAGTAATTTTAAAAAAAAAATTAAGATTAATTGATTGATTATGCAATTTAAATAATATTTTTTTAACGGCACAAATATAAAAACCGAGATTCTAAAACTTTTGTTATATTTTGAATTGAGATTTTATAAATATAGAGACCGAGATTTTAATGTTGTTCGTTGTTTCTAAGAAAAAAAAAATAAAAATAAAAACATACACATTTAATAAATCTTAACCGGATTTTTTAAATAATAAAATAAACTAAAACCCGAAATTTAAGGTAACATTTAATATTGTATGATTTTTAAAGAAAAAAAATAAGAAAAGTAATAAAACTTACTATATATAGGTTGCATTAAATTCTAACTTATTTTTTTGCTACTATTTTTGGTAAATGTTAATTCTTATTATATATATATAGATTATCGCACGGGGGTTTATTATCTCCGTCCTTTTTATAAAGCAATATTCAGTTAAAATTCAAAGTACTTACTAAATGAAAGATCATGCCATTACTAATAAATAAATTAATAAATACAATGATAATAAAATCTATATATTAGTGAACACTTCCTTATATACAACGTGCATGGTTTGATTCTTTGGCACGTCATCGTCGCCACAAATTAGGACTTTCAAACCCATTTCTGTTTGTGACACGGGAGATAACAAATTACAATTGGCCACGACTAAACGCTGGTTTCTTAAGAAATAAGTCCATATGCGATAATGATTGTTCCTGACTCTTATTTATAGTTATGGCGTAAGAAAACATAATGGGAAACAATCAATCCAATAACATCTAAAAAAGTTATAAGAAAATGCATCATATTGAAATGTATAACATATAAAATAGTTTACTACAAATTTTAAATTAAAAAAAAAATCAAAATAAGAAATAAACAAAAAAATTATAACGTACCAAACAACATGACTTCATCAATGTTACGAACATCCATTAAAGTTAGAAATAGGAAAATCACCCCTCCATTTGATAATCTTGGTTTGACCATTGATAATGATCCTCCTTTTTCCTATCGTCGATTTATGGATGCCAATATTGCTTTCCATTTGATAGTTTGTCAAGATATAGGCGCCACCTTCTTCAATATCACCGATGATTTTTTGGATATTGATAGGTCGAATAATGCCAGTAATTCGTCCTCCCTAAAACATTGCATAATGAATAATTCAATAAATAAATTATAAAAGATGTTGCATAAAATGATGCATTTAAATAATACTAAAAAAATATATTACCTCAAAATCATGAAAGATAATCTCAAGAACATTTCGGTAATTGCGTACGACTTCAACTCGTTGGAGCATCTAATTATGCGTAGCTTGATTGGTGGCTTATTGGATCTTTTGATATCCTTGATTACTCCAAAATCCGAAGTCATTTTCAATGGTGATGTAAAAGCTTGTAGAAAAAATTGTGGGATATATTGGATGTCGAATATTTTTTGTTCAACGTTGGTGATGTTTATATAGTCATGTGTATGTGTCATATGTCTGGGAAATAAAAAAAATATTTACGTAAGGTATTTAATATGATCCGATCCAATTTTTTTTTATTATGATTATGATTGACTTCTAAAAATATGTGGTATTGGTTTTGTTAAAAAAAAAAATGTGGAACGTGATTCACTTGTGAGGGACGAACGAATATTTAGAAGATTATGTAGCAAAAAATATTGGAGTTTGTTACAATGAAATTTGGTAAGACTTTTTGGATACATTGAAAAATAATATTTTTATTTTGATATTTTCCTATTTATTTGGACAAATCCAAAACTTCAATTTACGAAAATATAATCTTTAATTTTTTGAAACGTGTAAAATTTTCTAAGATAACTTCTATAAAACAAAATGTGATCAAATCATAATTGATTTTTATGCCTCAATATTCTAAATCAAACCTTACAAATATGGTATGATTATTTACTATTAATATTTTATTTTTTTCAAACGTATGATTCTCTTAGGTTTATATGAAACAAAGTTCAATCAAATAAAAATTGATTTTTATGCCCACATTAAAACTTTATCAATATGATATGTTTATTTTATTTTTTTATTTTTTTTTTCAAAACAACTCAAATTTTTGAGAGAGAAAAAAAGGAAATAAAATCTTATCAAATCTTATAAAATTTTCGAAAGAGAAAAAAATACAAAAAGAATTAGAAACAAAATCTTATCAAAACTTATCAATAATGAAGATACGTGTTTCCATGAAAAGCTAACAAAATCCCGCGGTTACCATCCTATCAAATTAGTTAACAAAATTCCATTAAATTGGTTAACAATATTAGAACGCATTTTGTTAGGAAAGATTTACATAATTTATCTATCTAATTAATATCATATTAACGTGTGGGCCCAGTGATATTAATTTAGTATACATTCCATTATCTCGGAATAATTTTTTGTTTGATTTACAACATTAATTTGAATGGAAAAAAAATCCGTAATTGTTGAGATATCTCAATTCAAAATCTCAATTTTGTCTACTTTCTCTCTAGAAATCGCCCAAATCAACCCTAATCGTCTACCTTCTACCACCGATTTCGTTGCCTCTCTCAGTGGGTCGCCGGACCCCTAACCGGCGGTCGCCTCTGGATGCACGCCCTTGTTCTGATTGGCGATTCTCCCAGCTGTTTGCAATGGGGAATGAAGCCGAGTGTCTGCGATGGGATTTTGCGCCGGCTTTGCCGATTCAGGTTCTCCTTCGTTTTCTTTCACTTTGTCGATTTCCTTGGATTGGAGGCGATCTGGGTGTGCTCGCCGTCGGAGTTGGTGTGGCTTGGGCCGCTTTCGACGTTTGCTGTCGAGTCGGCCCGGGTGGAGGAGTGGTATTGTCTTCGCCCTTTCCTCTGTTTCACAGGTGATGGGTCTCTTGTGAGGTCGGGCTCGGCTAGTGGTGTTAATCGAGTCCGTGCCGGCAGGGGTGGAGTGGGAGCGTTTACTGCTTTTCTGGTCTTGGGGCGGGTCGTCTCTTGGAGTGGTTCGGAGTTTGAGATGCGACTTCAGCTAGGTCTTCTTAGGCAGTTTCGGGAGTGGTTCTTGGGCTGCGTTCTTCTCTAGTGTGGTCGGCCGAGTTGCCGCTGGTGTATCGTGCAGGGTTGGGTGCCGTTTTCATTCCCCATTCCTCTGTGCCGTTGGTGTTGGGTCCAGGGGAGACCGGTGCTTGAGTTTGGGCTAGTGGTGTTAGCCGATCCGAAGCATTGGTGTTGTGGGGGCGATCTTGGTTTTCTTGCTCTTGCGAAGGGGTGGGTCTACTCTCAGGTTGGGTTCCGGGTTGGGTCTTCGTCTTGCTAGGCATTTGGCAGTGGTGGGCGTGGTTCTTATGCTTCGGATCTCAGTTTGTGCTGAGGGAGGGCTCATTTATTTAGTAATTGTTGCTTAGGTGTTTTTGTTTTAGTTTGTTCTGTGTTGATTGTGTGTTGCTTAGGAATTGTGTTTTTGGTTTGGGCCGTTTGGCCTCTGTGAGCCGGGTGTCAATCTTATTACTCCGTTGGGGTCCGACACTCTGGTATTACCCTGTTGGGGTCCTTGTAGTTTGTTTTAGTTGTTTGTGTTGTTAGTTAGTTTATTGTTAGTTAGTTTAGTTTTGAGTGTTTTTTATTCTAGCGTTGCTAGCCGGGATTCTAGGCGGTCTTCTGACCTGTCCTCCCACTTTTTTCAGCTGTTGGCTGCTGTGTATTCAGTCGTTGGCTGCTGTGTATTCGCACATTTGTGCATTTTGCTTTATAATATTATCTATCGTTTTGGGAAAAAAAAACCTAAAGAAATAAGAAAGAAAAGAAAAAAAGAAACTAAAAGAATCAAGGTATTGTATTAGGCCGACATGACCACATACCATTAGACCGATATACAGATGTTTTATTAAAAAGGAAAAATATTGAGATTCAACCTAAAGAAATAAGAAAGAAAAGAAAAAAGAAACTAAAAGAATCAAGGTATTGTATTAGGCCGACATGACCACAAACTATTAGACCGATATACACTTTTAATAGATATGCATATATATATTTAATTAAAGTTGTCATACTTTAAAAAATTCATAATTTAACAGAAATACGACAAGGTACGATAATTGACAGTATAAGTATGCATTTTTGTTTCTAAAGTACTAACTTTGCGTGATGCATGAAAAAACAATATTATGATTTTAGTAGAAATTAAATATATAGATTAATCATTATTTTCAAAACTGGACCGAACCGGATAGTCCGACCAAATGGACTAAAAAACATTTTTTTAATTGGTCTCATTTGCTTGAACAAAACGTTTGCTATTGAACCGGTAAATACTAGTTAGTCAGACTGGTAGGGTTAGTACTATTTTTTAAATAATTTTTTAAAATTTAAAATTATATTTAATATAAATAAAAACAAAAATTTAAGTAAAAGGGAGATTTATAAATTATTTATCAACTAGTTTAAACATTTAAAAAATTTAAATTGTTTAGATATTTAACTATTAGTATTTATATGAAATTATTACAAAAGTATTATATATATATATATATATATATATTAAAATATTAATAAATTAAATTCTGGCCCAACCAATAAATCATTGAATAAATAACTTGATGGTTCGATGATGGTCTGGTTCTGAGAACCTTGGATTTACCGTACATTAATTACATAGTAATATAATATCATTTTGTTCAAATAAATATTAAAAAAAATATATAAATATTCATAAATTATTGAACACGTTTTCATAAAAGCATTATTAAGATGATCATTCGGAGTGTACTACGCTAAATTTATCGGGAAAAAATCCAAAATTGTTAGGATATCTCAATTCAAAATCTCAATTTTTGTCATAAGAATCTCCAATTTGTTAACATAAGAATCCCATAGAAATCTCCTATGAGATTGGAGTTTATCAATAGTTGGTATAACATCCATTATTTTTGGAATAATATTTTTTTTTTTGATTTACAACATTAATTTGAATGGGAAAAATTCCGTAATTGTTGGAATATCTCAATTCAAAATCTCAATTTTCTGGCATAAAAATCTTCAAATTTGTTACCAATAAAAGTAGATTCTTATGTATTAATATTAAATTTTGGTATAGGAATCTCCAAATTTGTTACCATAAAAATCTCAATTTTTTTGGTACATGTGTTTTTTTCGAAATTCCACTAATAGTAAGTCAAACCATTTATTTTTTAGTCAAACTTACTATAAAAGTATTTTTCCAACAACCTCTTTATATTACTATAGATATAAGTAATGTTTTAAAACATATATTTTTTAATAAAAAAATAATAATAATTTTTTTTTATTTGGTTCACCATAACATTCCAAAGTTATTTTATTATAAAAATTGTAGTCATATAATGTCATTATTATTTATAACACTTGTAAATATAGTATTCTTTATTTTTAAATATAGTGATAAATAATAATAATGTCATTCCATTCCAGCCCTATTTATTCTGCATACCAAATGCATGAATGAAAAAACATGTTTCATTCTATTCCCATAATCATTCCATTCTTCAATTCATTCCATTCCTACCAAATTTCATTCCATCATACCAATCATGCCATAAAAGGTGTTGTAGTTAGACAAATATGGACACCCCAATTAGCGGTGTGATTTTTTGAAAAACTTTGAAAACATTCATCTATTCTGTAAAAACTAAAATGAGTGTTGTAGTTTGGTAAAATTTTAACGACACACTACCGTGTGATTTTTTGAAGAAGTTAACAAAATTTCAAAAGATTGTGTAGGAGAGATTTTCTAAAAATAATATGCATAGTATTGTGTAGTAGGATTTTCCAAAAAAATATGTATGAAGCCAAAAAAATATGAATAGTTTTATAGTATTATTGGTAAATTTTATGATATAAGATTTGTAATTAGAGTATTATTGAATTTTATGATGAAAATATTACCACAAAATATTGGTTTTGTTTTTTTTCTTTTTTTGTCAAAATCAATTAACCATTGACGATTGTTAATGTATAAAAAGTAGTAAAAAAATATCCAAAACACGTTATGAAATCATAATTGACTTAATATAGATCGTAATTAATTATCTATGTGACCAACAATAATTTAATTATCATACACATGAAACAACTAATATACACATCCAAATAAATAATGCAAATAATATAAATTAAACTAATATATAGTAAATTATATCACATGTTAACCTCACATCTTTAATTTATAATTATTATTCAATATTACTTACTCACATCTTACATTTATAACTATTAGTTAACATTTTTTTATCTTTATCTTTAATTTATTATTTAATATTATTATTCGTGCAACGCACATACTACACACTAATTAATTATTTATCGGGTGCCCAAGCGGGGCGGTTATGCCGAAACCGTGTCCGCCACACAGTGCCATTGTATTGACTGCAACACAAGGGGCTCACCAAAATTCACCTTGGAGAAGTGATGTAAAGAAGAAGAAGAAAATATATATATATATATATATATATATATATATATATATATACAAGGGGCTCACCAAACTCTCCATGGCCCACCCTCATGGCGTTAGGATCAGAAAGTAAAATCGCAGTATATCCGACCTTCTTTCCGCTCTAATATTCCATTCTTATCGCCAATTTTATTCTCTTCTCCACTTCAAATGAGTCGCTGAGTGCTCGCTCCTTCCAGAAAGAGAGTATATATGGGAACCATGCCGGCGACCAACTCTACGTGTCTCTCTCAAGATGGATTTAGTCTGTATCTAGATTTTATATTAAAAAAATACTTGGGGTAAATATTTTTAAATCTAATATAAGTTGTAAATATTAATTTTATATTATAAAATATCTTACCTAAATAAATTGATTTTTTTGAAAGATTCCCCTATATTTCTGAACAAACATATAATCTATATATGTACTTTACATTATCAGATTCAAATTGTTTTTGAAAAATTTCAAAAAATGTTTAGGCGGGATTTTTTGAAAATTTTCAAGAATATTACTATGTTTAGTAATTATATAGGCGGGAATTCTAATTATATTTTGTTTGCTGTTTTTGGATTTTTTAGGTTGTCTCTTTCTATAATAATAGATTTTAGTTCATAGGATAGAATAATTAAAATTATAAAAAATTAGCTCGTGTTTACTTTACAGGAATAAAATAGAATTTATCGGCATGTGGGTCCTACAGTCTTCATTTATTGGTCGATAATTTCCTTCCCGACCACTCCTGGGATTGGGGTAACTGTTGGGATTATGTTACCCCAATCTCAGTTTGACCATTTTATCCTCATTTTTTCTTGCGAAAAGACAAGATCTCAGTGTCAGATTATTTACCATCACACCTCGTTCAAATAATGAAAAGAATTGTGAGTTGCCCTAGTTTGGCACAAGTGATTGCAGAGAGGGCTCGGGCGCAGATCATATTCTTCGTCAGCAAGACAAGGTAAGCTCGATTTTATCCTTTTTTTTGTTTATCATACAATGCAGAGTATATCTATTTCGATAACACGGCCTGCTTGAACGGGAATTGGCATATTTTTAGGAGCCCTAATTTGGATAAATGTGATTGTTCGATTTCGAATCGATTGTTTTAAGAGCCATAATATGTGTTCGAGCCCTAATTTGGTGGTGTATTTATATTTCTTTGTGATTCAATTACCCTAAAGAGGTGTTTGAGATATACAGTAGAAGATCCCGAGGTAACTGAGACCTCGTGATCACTATATATTCGTCAACCCCGAAAGCTGCCGGTCGACCACCACCGCAGTCCGACGTCGACCGCGTAGCCGACGACCGCGAGACACCGCCACCGCACGCGAGCCGCAACTCGATGCTGCAGCTCGCGACGACCCGCGACGCTGGGCAACCTTCACGCGCAGCCTGACGACGCCGCGACCCCGCCACGACTGCGTGACACCTCCAGCGCTCCTCCGGTGACATCGCTACGCACGAGCTACTCTCGGCCGCACCCGTCTACTTCTCGAGGTCCGACGAGAAGAATCCGGCTGCCCAACGGATTTTGAGATCAGACGATTTCCTTCAACGGTAATCCACAACGTCTCAAAGTCTGCGAATTTTAAGCCGTAAGTGATCAACTATAAACCTCTAGACCCGTTGCGCATAGGTTTATTGTTGCTATTGAATTCGTGACTTATACATAACGAGATCCTCACCGATTCCAACATTTAGCCTTTTGTATTTGGGTATCAAAACTTTTTTTTTTTCTCACTTTTCTACTTTAGGAATCAATTATTTTTCAAATTTTCTCTTTAGAAAGATAACCATAGAGGTAAGATGAGGTATTGGGTAGAATTTAGGGGTAGCAAAAATCGTCGGGTAGCTAAGGCACCTAGGCAGTAGGATTGGGCAGATACTCGGCAACAAGGCAAGGGTTAATAAAAAATATAGGTCTCAAGTATGAAAAGGTAAATGATTACCCTCTCTAGCTCTACAATATACTTACATATTTTACCCTCATATATAATTTAAGAACTGACTCGATCATAGAAGGTTTACCGCCGGGAACAATTCCGACGTGTTTTGTAGGAATCTCTGGAGCTCGAACTGGTTCGAGGTCACTGGGAGGAATTTCACATCAGTAAGGTTTTCCCAGCAAAAAGGAATGGTTATAATATGGATACCATAGTGGGTCGACTTGACCTGAAAAACCACCTAATTGAGATGGGTGAACCAGAACGTCAAACGGAAATCGAAGGATCTACAGATCGAGGCGTCAGGTAAATGAGGACGTCGCAAGTAAAAAAGAGGTCGAGCTAGGGCCCTCGGATGACCTAGTTGAACCTCGAACTGAAGGCATGACTGGTCGATGGATCGACTAGAAGAGCAGAGCGTACAAGTCTAGCGTAGAAGGCATTCTACCCCGAGGTATATCGGGTCACTCGCACGATTAGATCGTCTAATAAGACAGAAAAACGGATGAGAAGGAATATAATTAGGAAGAACTACGCAAGTATTGGACCATGTGGCATAACCGAATTGGTCAGTTCGAGCAGTACGAACGGGTAGCTCGGGCAGTCTGGGTAGCCCCTCTAGGCAGTTTTGGGCAATAAGGTCACACACCTATATAAAGGAGAGGTATATATGTTGAAACATTTGTGTTTGAAAGTATGTATATATGTTGAAAGAGTATGGTTGCAAGGGCACCTGAAAATTTATATTTTTTACTATATAATTTTCTTACAATATATATTTTCACTAAAATAAATATGAATTGAGCAATTCTATAAATATAATCAGTAAGTTATTTATTAATTATTTTTTTTTCTTGTTCTCTTATATTAAAGTTTTTTTTTTTTTTTTTATCCTTTGTATTTTTAAATAAATCTATCATGACTTTGCATGCTATTACATTCATTGTTATTTTAATTATTTTTGGTCTTATTTGTGTCATTTCCTTTATCGTCTTTTATACTACCGCAAAAATCTAGCTCCATCATTATGTTTGTCGGATCCGCTCATGTATGGTTGTTTAACATTTAGTCGCTAACAAAAGAATGAACATAATCTATTACTATATAATATGGAGAAGAAAAACTATTTGAAAAACTTTGAAAAAATCATTTCAATTCCCGCTTCATTTTCCAATTTTGCCGCTTTTTTAATTCGTGAAAAGTTTTGAATTTTTGAACACTTCGCTCGGTGAAAATTGTTTGGATTTTCTTTCCCATGCAAACCGCCGTTTAGTTATAGTAATAGATCAGATAATTTTTTAAATGTTATGAGATTATGCAAAATCCCATGCAATCCGCCCATGAAATCCGTGTTAATTGTTTCAACGTTTTATATCTAATCCTAATGGGCAGATTGATATCATGATTTGTTTGGTAATAAAATTCACATTCATAAATTTAAATACAAGTATTCCATGTAAACACGTGTTAAATACAGTATTCCACTTTATAAATCCAAGTCTTCTACTTTGTGATGATGAACTTCCATATAGAATCCTCATATTCCATACCTGCAATAAAGAATCAATTATCTACTTTAATGGATTTGATTATTCGAATAATAAAAAAATCAATTTAAATTCACACCAACAATTTATAATAAATTTGATTCATAATGAAATTTGATTTATTAATCGGATTTTTAATTATCGAGAAAATTAGTTTTAACGCGTTTCTAATAACATCCTAATGTGCAATTGATATCTTATAAGAATTCTAGAAGGAAACGAAATATGGGAGGAGTTCATAAAATTTCAGATTCTAATTTACCCTAAATTACATATCTCTAACCTTATTCACTTTCATTCTTTTAAAGATCTCAAATCACTAATTTTAAACTTTTTTGATTTCCACATAGTCCGCATAGAGTCCACGTTCAATCATATACGTAATTTTTAAATCTGATTTGTTAACTGATCGAGTAAATCATTTTTTCCAAAATCCCAAATTTCATTTAATTATTTAAATTTGTCCATATCCATTGTCCACTAAAAACAACATAATTCACACGTGAACCGCGTAACAATATTTTTAGAAATCGGTAATTATCTAGAAGGAAACAAAATATTTACAACAATTGATAAGAATCGTATATGATTGAAATCCTATATTTCATATCTGACGTAAAATTAAAAACAATTAGGATTGCACGTGCCACACACTCGATCACTATATATACACCCATTGTAAGCAACTTATTTTGCACGTCTAAAACATACGACACACGACCATTAATAGTTTTCTTTTACCTTTCTCCTACTATTCAACATGGCTCCGGTTTTTGGTAATATTAAAGATCTCAAAAGAACTAATCGACCGTTCATTAAGCTACGTGTTATTCGGATGTTCCAACGAGAGGAGGATCGTGGTTACAAAAATCCGCTTGAGTTTATAATGCATGATTCTGAGGTATGCATTGAAGCATTCATTTATTAACTTTGTTATTTTTTAAATTCTAATTTACACTCCAATTTGAAATAATCATTTGTTGTATGTAATTTGTTAGGGAGGACGTATCAATGATTTGGTCCGACCCATGCATATTTCTAAATTCATCAACGAAGTGGAAGAAGGAGTTGTGTATGTTCTCAAAAATTACCAAGTTGAGAGCAACACCGGCATTTACCAAACCACAATATGCACTTGGAGACTTGTGATCAATAAGGATACTAAATTTATCAAGTGGCCTCATTCTTTCCCTACATTTCGTTTCATCTTTAGAGATTCTGCAACTCTAATGGACATCGACAATGTTGATGAAACAATGTTGTTTGGTAAGAGATTATTATATATATTTATTTCGATTTTTTTTTTTTTGGTATATTGTTTATTTCGTGTATTAAATTTGATATTTAAAAATTTCGATTATCCAATGTTTTTATTAACTTTATATTTTTTTTTATAGATGTTATTGGCGTGGTTGTTGAAATACAACCTATCCAAATGAAGACTGTGAAGGGAAAGCCTACTCAAATGATTGTTTTCTCCCTTATGAACTTGGAGTAAGTACATATAAAATTTTATAGTAATTTGTATTATATTAAATTGTTTAAAAGGATTGTTTGCTCTCTTATCAAATATTTATTCTTGATTTTGAATTATTTTCTCTCGATTTATATAGAGGGAAAAAGAAAAATTGTACCCTTTGGGGACAATATGTTGATCAACTAATTGCTATTGAGCATCACTATATGAATGAACAACAAGCTTTTGTCATCATCATGCAAATGTGCCGTGCTAAGGTGTTTGATGGTAATATTTTCTAACTTTGACATTATTTTTTTCTTATTTTATTTATAATTTATAATCTCCTAATTAATTTATTTATTCGTAGGTGAAGTGCGAATAAGCACATCAAAAGATGTTACTCTTCTCATTTGTGTGGATGTCCCCGAAATTCGTGAATTTAGGAGGAGGTACATTAAATAAATTTTTTATTAATATACGTATTAATAAATAATATATTATATTTTTATACGTAATTTATATATTCTTCTACCACAAGGTTGGCTGCGGGTAAATTGAGGAATACTCTTTTGGTGTCGAATAGTTCCATTGTTGTCAAGACTGAACTTCAACAACTGGAGGACGGGGATGTCGTAGTTAGTACAGTTGATTCTTTACATGATTGTGTGGAGGTAATTTACAATAATAATTTTACACAATATTTTTTTAATTACAAAATATTTGAATTATTACAAAAACAATATACATATAGATTTTCGAATTATTATAATACTTAATCGTGTATTGATTTGTCCATTGTAGTCTAAGGACATTTGGGTGTGTGCAACAATTGGTTCCATCATAGATGAATGGTGGTACTTGGCATGTATTCGATGTAGTAGTTCAATGGAGACCGATGGGCTCAATCATAAGTGTCGAAAGTGCACTCACAACCGTGGCATTTTTCGGTTTGTTTTTTATATTTTACTAAATTTAAAATTAATTTTATGATTACTTTATGACATGATAATTTGCAAATATTAGATATAAAATTCAAATGGATGTGTACGATGCTTCTGCACATATTACTGTGGTTTGTTGGGATAAGGATTGTCAAAGGATGATTGGCAAACCTTGTGATATTCTGAAGCGCGAATATGCCGAAAGGGAGGTAATTTCTCGAATTTAACCAATAATTTTTTTTACTATCCTTAGCATTTAGTTTTAAACTTTAAGTAAGCTGACATATAAAATTCTTTTTATATTTATAGAAGCAGGCTGTCTTTGATCTTCCTGACGCTATTGAAGATTTGGTTGGCAAGAAATATCTCTTCAAAATTCGCATTAAGCCTAATGATCGTTACAACTTTGCTTCTTCATTCAACGTGCTTAGGGTGGTAGTTGATGACAACTTGGTCTCAAAGTATAACCAATGGGTTTATGAAGAAGATGTAAGTCTAACTACTTTAATCAATATTCGCTTTTCTTTATTTTTAATAAATACTAACGTTTAAATACTAACGTTTTGTTGTTTCCATAGGACTCGGATTTTATGACTCTCTTGCTAAGAGAAGAAGACATTGCGAAAGAAGGAGTAAATTCAACTTATATAGTCACCTTATATTTTTGTAAAGTCAAAATTTATTAAAATGAATTATTTCAATTATTATAGGATGCTGCCTTGGACGATGAAGCCTCCACCCCATTGAAGGTCAATGAAGAATGTGAGAAAGTTGACGACACATCAACCGCGAAGAGGAACTTGAGGGATCAATTTGCGAATGAATCGGTCACAAGCAATAAGGGAAAAGCAAAGGTTGATGATGATGGAAATTTGCTCCCGACCAATGGGGAAGATGATAATTAGAAGACTTTGTTTTTAGATGAATAAGACAATTTCTTTAAGATGTTTGGGTTGCTTTGAAAGTTTTTATTTCATATTTGAATATTTTATTGGTATTTAGTTTAGGATTTATGCGTTCTGAATAATTATGTTTTTCTCATGATTTTCTTTAGGGAACATATAGTTCTCGAGATTTCATGAATGATAATAAAATTTCTCATTTGCTTTAAACTTGTGTTTAGTTATTTCCGAATTCATCACTTAAATCTCTAACTTAACGAAACAAAATTAATAAAACATATACATATATATTACTAAGTTGGATTTGATATAAAAAAATTATGAATACATTCATTTCATATATATATATATAGATATTAAAATATTAGATATGCACTACTAATTTATAAATAAATATTTAAATATAAATAACAGAAAATTGCAAAAACAAAAAGTAGCATGCTATATATCTCGAACCAAAAAATTATGGCATGGATTTGGTACCATGGGGATGAAGTGAATCGTTGATGTTATAATAAAACTAAACAATAATACTAAACTAAAACGAAAATGACTCATATTTTAAATATATAATTAAGGAAAGATTATAGCACAATCAAAATCAGATCTCATGTGATATATACAAATATTTTTTCTAAGACGAAGTGAGTTTTTAGACTTCTATATATACCCATTATGTTTTCATCTGTTTCTCCAATTCGTGTGGGTAAAAAAAAAAAAAACATACAGAGACGTTTTTAAAAAAAGATAAAAAAACAATGGCAGCCGTTTTTGATACACTTCGTGCAGTCAATAGGTCCAATAGACCTTATTTAAAATTGAGAGTTGTTCTTATTTTAGAGACTCAGTTCGTCTTGGAGGACAAGAATCGGTTTCAGATCTTATTTCAAGACCAAGAGGTAATATTTTAAATTTATATATAATAAGTACATTCTTATGAATTAATTAATTTAATTTTTATACATTTATATTATAGGGGGCACAAATATTTGGCGTTATACGTTTTGCCAATATGAGGGAATTTCGTGATGTTTTTAAAGTAGGGGAAGTGTATGCGCTCCGCAACTATGAACTTGAACCCAACAATGGGAGATACACGGCAACATACAACAATTGGAAGCTTGTGATTAATAGCACGACTCGTGTGGTCAAATACAACGGAATCTTTCCTCAACACTAATGGGCGGCTATATTTATTATTTATTGAAGAAAAAAAATCATAAGATATTTAGTTTGCTTCGAGGGTTCTTAGTTGTTATTTCGTTCTTGGATATTTAATTAGTATTCAATTAAATAGGCTTCATGCTTTCTGAACCTTTTAATGTTTTTTGTCATGATTTTCTGAGGGAAGATATAATTCCCGAGATTGATTGATTGATTATAAAATTTCTTATTTGCTTTAACCACCATTTAATTAGTACTATTGCTTTTTGAATGATTTTGTGTTCTTTGAACTACTCTTCCTAATTTCGTAATCTATTTAATGAAAAGTTTTATTCGTAAAAAGAAAACATAATTTTAGTCGCACATAAGAGATTTTCGGTCTTCGTATTCTGTTTACCATACACGCAAAGATAATATCATAACATAAAAAAAATGATTCCAAAAGAATCCAACTTTATTTAAACTACTCCTACCATGTGTGAGAAATGTGCCCTAAACTATAGCAATTAAGAAACAAATAATATCACAACATAAAAAAAAATAAATAAAAAATAAAAATTAATCCAAAAGAATCCAACTTTATTTAAACTACTCCTAACATTTGTGACAAACGTGGCCTAAAATATAGCAATAAGGTAACTAATAATATCAAAACTTAAAAAAAAAAAGAATCGAAAAGAATCCATCTTTATTTGAACTACTCATAACTTTCCTATTCACGCGTGCCCTAAGTTTTAGCAATTAGGAAACAAATATTTTATTTATCTTTCATAATAAATAGAATCCTAACCTATATGAAATTCCTCTCCATTCAACAACACGCTCATAAGATATCAATCTTTTCCACTAAAAACTTCTAACCCTCTTGACTAGCTCGCGTATTCGTTTTGTTCATCCTTTTTTAGACCAATACCAGCATATGAAATTCGTTTTTTTTATTCACAATAATAGTTCTTAGAAAACCTTAAATAGTGTTAGAAGAGTGAAGCATCTATAGTTTTTAGAAAAACAATCTGTTTTGATTTTTCATTCGCAGCTATAGTTCTCAAGCAAGCATCATGAATCAAAATAGAGTAGGAGAACCAAACAATCAAGGTGTCAATGGTGGCAGAGCAAGTCAATCACAAGGCAGAGATATACAAACAGATAAACCGAAAGAACAAGGTATGTAGAGGAATTTCAAGATATGTGAAGTTAGGAATGAATCTGTGCATATTTTTTTTTTTATTATTAAAAGATTTACCTTTGATGTCTTTGTTTACCTATATGTTGTTCTTCAACATATGTCACACATTGCTCGGTAGGTTCCATCGAATCATCATACTCGCAAGAGAAGAAATAAAATAAAATCAGAAGTGATGTACATCACTATGTATAATACTACTTTATTTTAAGTGTTTTGTTTGAAATCAATGTGTATTTATGCAGAATATGTTTTGTTTATTTCAGCCTGTGTTCTCTACTAATATGTAACATATGTTGTAAATATTGGAGGGTAACTGTACCTTTTAATTGTTAATTCTTTAAGTATTTTCATCCCAACCTTTCAGTAAAGTTGATGCACTTGTGAAAAAAGATGTAGGACCGTTGCTGTGCAGCATACACATGAGTTGTTGTTTCGACTTGAACTTCTGGCTCCATTTCATGCTCATGCAATAAAATCAACATCATATAAGATTTATTATATGGAATTCGTACATATTTCATGTATTGCATATGATATTTGTATGAACATTTTTAACAGTTAGTGTACTAAATGTTTCAGTTTTATATCATAAAGCTTAATATTTGATCTAAAATCAGATAGCAGATTGGTAGAACGTGGACAGTGCACCAAGAGAATGTTCAATTTGGGAAGATGTCAAGAAAACAGTAAGCAGAGCAATACACACATACGAATAGGGACTGTTGAATCAAAATCACAAGGTAATATTCAAAGTTAGTGACATCAACTTCAACAAACACTAAATGTAATTCAATTGAAAATATTTTGAACATGATTGCCAGTGTTTTAAGATGTCTTCCAAAAGCATGTGATATGCACAATAGAATTTGTATTAGTATGTTACTATTCTTAAACTTATAATGTATTAGTACCTTATTTGTTTCCAGATGCGCAGATTTACATGTCTTCTGATCATTCTTGCCTCCTCCATCTACATTTAAACACGCAATTTGTCAGTTTTTTAAAAAAAATAGTATAACTAGAAACATATATATGTTCTAACATGAATCAGAGAAGTAATCCTACCAATTGTATATATTCGAATGCTAGCATCTGAAATCCCTTTCTAAATTAAATAAAGTTAACAGAAAATAGACAATTACTTCGAAACATTTCGGTGAATTTTTATACAAAATCAATATACACCAATATATAAATTATGAAGATGTACTAATTTTCTCAAACCAAAAATGAAATATTTCACATCGAATGAAATAGGATTTGGATCAAAACCTTTTTATACGTCTTTTTTCAACTTTTATCATATTCGACTGAGATTTTCCAGAATTCGACCGAAAGCCTAAAAAATAACACCAGAGCCATAACTTAAAACAGAATCGCGAAAAGGTTTAGACATATTATTCAAAACTAGTGTATACCCCGTGCGATGCACGGGAATAATATTAAACTAACAATATTATAAATAGATCTCGAGTTTTAGTCACTCAATGACGGAGGTGGAAACTACTATTGATCCTATTTAAAAGGAGGAAGAAAAAAAAATAATTATAAATTAAAGAAGAGGATAAACAATACTTAACAATTATAAATTAAAGATTCGGAGTCAAACAATGTAAAATTATTTTGTATAAGAGAATAAAAAAAAGTTGATTACACACCATTTCAAAATTATTATTATACTTTTTTGTATAGTTAGCTTATAATATTTGTAAAAATATTAGTAATTAGACCGATGAAAATTAACTTCTTAAAGTAGATATGGATTTATAGTAGTAATTATGAATTGGTTTCTATTTTATTTTATTTTTCTTTTAAAGATTATGGATTTCTAGTAGTAATTATGAATTGATTTTTATTTTATTTTTTTAAATCTGTATAGATAAGAGATGAGATTTTTTAAACACGTGAGACGTATGCAATGAGATTTTCTAACAGAAGAGATAAGCTCGTGTAGATTTATACTAAAAATAGGAAAAAAAAACAAATATTTATTGTCAAACAACGGTTTTGATAAACTAAAAAACAGGAAAAATAGAAACAAATCTTTACATAATTTATGAGCCGATTTTTTTTGCCTATTCAGATTTGTTCAACAATTACTATATATAGGATATATTTAATGATTTTGGCGGGAAAAAGTTTCTAAATTTGTAAAAAGGTTATTCTTTTTATATAATGATAGATACAAGAAAACATATTATAAAATATCATAAGAATACGAAACAAAAGATCCAAACGAAAAAGCTCGGATTCACCGAGTTTGATAATTAATTTTCGTAAGGAAATCGAAAAAAGATAGGAAATAACATAGGGTTTTCCAGAAAATACAAACAAAATTTTGGAAAAAATAGAAAACAAACCCGTGAATCGGAAAACATATGTAGTTGTGAATCTAATATTCGCATGAAGAAACAAGCGATTCACGGTGTTTAGATCTACTGTTTTCAAATGAAAAATGAAACAAATAAAAGACGAAGAGTGAAGCGGTGGAGAGAGAAAGGCAGAATTGTTGCGGTTGAAATGAGAAAACCCTACAATCTCGGGATTTCTGGTCTTTTTATACTTCATTGCATCAATTTTCAGCCGTCCGATCGTGTTGATTAATTTGCGCCGTTGGATCAATTACACTATATTGATCTGGGCCTTATTTACCTTCTTATGGGCCGATTTAAACAGGGCCTTATTAAACATATTTTGGGCCCGATTTAAATTACTTTATGGATCATATCCATTAAGTAATGAAGATATTTTATTGAAATTTTACCAAACAAAACATTTGTTGGGCTTATCAAACTATGCCCATATGTCTATTATATAACAACACTAAATTAAGCTCACATCTATTTTAATAAAGCTTAGCATACTAATTAACATAAATATTAACATACTAATTTTAAGCCCACATTGTTACAATCAATTATTTTTGAATTAAATTTAATAATTTATTAATATTACATAATACTTATAACATTACTGTTGGTAATATTTTTGGGCAAGTAATAACCGAGTTACCCGACTCGGGTCGTTCTCTAAGGAAGGTTAGCCGGATTAAATTGTATGTTTATTCAATTCACAAAAGAGAAAATATTTCTAAACATTCTAATTCAATTTAATAATGGGGTTTTAAACTAAATTAAAAGTAACATAAATGCTATCATTTTACTCGGAAAACCTTTCAAATGATAAAGTCGTTTTACTAGTAAATACTTTCTAACGATAAAATCGTTTTACTCGTAAATACTTTCAAACTAAAATTTGTTCTACTAGTAAAAACTTTCAAACAAATAAATTGTTCTACTAGTTAAATACTTTCAAACTATAAAGTTTTAAGGAAGAAAAGAGAATAACTAAAATGACAAAGATAAGTTTTAATAAATGTAAAAGTCTAGGGTATTGGGGATAATCAATTCCGATTTTATTAACATTTATCGGTAATTAAATTACTCAGTTAAACGATTCACTTAATTTACTCATCTAGAGGTTTATCCGTACTAACTCTCGTAATATACGAATAAACTTAAATAAATGAATTAGTGGAACGGTTAACACATAAACAATACGTTTCCGAACATGTCTATTCTAAACAAATCAAGTTCTATCAACTTCGCCCCTTTCGGTTATGAAATCGATTATGTAGATTAAAATGGTGATCAAACATTTAACCATAATATTAATAAAATTTGTAAAGATTGAGCAATAAAAATACTTATAAACGATAATAAACCGAAACGATTATCCCCTAACCCTAGTTAGGAAATTAGTTACTCATAGTAATTTTAACATACAAATTATTATGTAAATAAACCATTATAAACATAAAATAAAAAGAAAACTTACTAGTAATCCACAAGCTAGAGCAAGTACAAACTTAATGTCCAAACTTCAACAATCTTCAACAATTTAATCTTACAAATTCAAACTTACAAATGTAGTAAAAATAGAAATGTGGAAAGATAAAATGATATGGAAAAATTCCCTTTTCTTTTCCCCCCCCTTTTGTTTGATGATAATGTTGCTATTTATAGATATAAATAGCATACTAACATCAACTAACATCAACCAAAGTTCAACAATAATTCAACCACCAAGAAAAATGCAAGAAAAGGTCAAAGAAGATAGGAAAAATGAGAGAAAGGTTGGAATTTTCGGACAAAATCCGAGAATGAATTTTTCCGCGCGCATTCGCGCACGTCTCGGGCAGCTCTGCTTCTCGGGCTCGTTTTGGGCTCGTCCGAACTCGGAATTGAGTTCCGTTTTTTTCTACGCGTTGCTAACGAACCCCTCTATTCAATGATGTATGCCAATACAAATTTCACCCAGAATACAATTATCTAAGGATTTTTAACTTCCAAGGTGTCGGCAACTCGCTCGATTTTACTCTTCGGTTCCGTACGAACTCATCCGAACTCGAAATCGAGTTCCGCTTTTTCCTGTGTGTAGCTAACAAGCTCCTCTTTCCATTAATGTGATCATGCTCAATAACTTTCCAAAATCCTGCTCTTCCGAGATTTTCGACCGTTCCTTTATTTTACAAATACTCGAAAAATACAAGAAAAATATACAAAATTCCACACAAATACTTAAATATTACAAATTACTAAATAAAACTAAAAACTACCCAAAATCCCACAAACTTACTAAAAATACATAAAAATAATAATAAAAAACATTAATAAAAACATAACAAAAATAACACTAACAACTCCCCCACACTTAATTCTTTTTTCGTCCCGAACAAAGATAAAAACTTAAACAAAACAATTCAAACAATTTTTTTTTTTAATTTTTTTTTTTTATATATATATATTTTTTTCCTTTTTTTTTTTTTTTTTTCGTGCTTACGTGAAAACATGGTTAACCACATATTCACGTAAAACTCCCCCACACTTAAAATCATACAATGTCCCCATTGTCGATTCGCGGTGCAAGAGAGTATAACTAACCGACTAAAACAAATTGTACAAAATAAAAGAGAAAAAGAAAGAAAAACGTACTAAGCACAGTGATAAATAACTGTGCGTCGGGTTGTTCTGGTGGAGGATGGATGTAGGCTTCAAACCCTTAAGCTCGAACTGTCGATAAACAAATAGTGGCATGAGATTTATGCCCGCTCCAAGATCGATCATTCCCAAAGCCTCTTTCTCATTCCCGAAGGCAATGTTGATCACGAAGCCTCCAGGATCTATTTCTTTCTTTGGCAAGAGATGATGCAAAACACTCTCTGCCTCACAGATTATCACATCCCCGTCACTGTCGGACCTTTTCTTGTTCGTGGCAACTTTCTTGAAGAATCGTGCATGGGCCGGTATTTTCTTCAACACATCACGATGATTCGGGATCTCAATTATTTTTTTTTTTTTTTTTAATAATAATATATACAATAGTGCTCGGTTTATTGCCTAGAGCTCGGCATTGTAACGATCAATCGTACTGTGGTTCGCCGAGATTGACGGTCTCGACATGCTTCTTCCCGATTTCTCCTCCAATATATGGCGTTATCCTTTGTCCGTTGACAACAAATAACTCACTGGTAGATGAATTTCGGAGTCGAACTGCTCCGAAAGATAGGACTTCATCGATAATAAACGGGCCACTCCACCGGGACTTAAGTTTTCCCGGAAATAGACGAAGTCGGGAGTTAAAAAGTAGAACTTGCATACCCGGTGCTAATTCCTTTCGAACAATGCGAGAGTCGTGTAGTCGTTTGACCTTGTCCTTGTAAATCTTCGAATTCTCATATGCCTCGTTCCTCAATTCCTCAAGTTCCGAGAGCTGCAACAGTCGTTCTTTTCCGGAGGTATCAAGGTCAAAATTCATCTTCTTTATCGCCCAAAATGCTTTGTGTTCGATCTCAACCGGGAGGTGGCACGCCTTTCCGTAAACAAGCCGAAAATGACTCATTCCCAACACCCCTTTGTATGCAGTCCGTTGAGCCCACAGCGCATCATCGAGTCGCCGGGACCAATCCTTCCGAGACGAATTCACCGTTTTCTCGAGAATAGTCTTGATTTGCTTGTTGCTCGTCTCTGCTTGGCCGGATGTCTGAGGATGGTATGGTGTCGCAACTTTGTGTGATATGGCGTATTTATTCATCAATTTCGCAAATACACGGTTGCAAAAATGTTTGCCTCCGTCACTCACGATAGCTCTTGGGAATCCAAACCTACTCAAAATGTTACTTTGCAAAAACTGAACGACAACATTAGCATCGCATGTCTTGGTGGGGATAGCCTCGACCCACTTAGACACATAATCAACGGCAAGCAAGATATACTCGAAACCAAAGGATTTAGGAAACGGTCCCATAAAATCAATGCCCCAAACATCAAAGATTTCAACTTGTAAATTGTTAACTAGAGGCATTTCATTTCGGGAACCGATATTCCCAATCCTTTGACAACAGTCGCAAGTTTTACAAAAATTATAAGCATCGCGGAAAAGAGTAGGCCAAAACAAACCCGATTGAAGGACTTTAAAGGCAGTCTTTCGTCCTTGAAAATGACCTCCACAATGAAGCTCGTGGCAAAAGGTAAGTACATCCGATTGCTCTTCCTCGGGAACACACCTTCGTAGCACCTCATCCTTGCCTATCTTGTAAAGAAACGGGTCATCCCAGAAATAGTTCCTGCACAAAGCAACAAATCGTTTCCTCTCTTGAAAAGAGAGGTTAGCCAGCAGAACACCATCGGACAAATAATTCACTATGTCCGCATACCATGGATAATTCGACACTTTATTCAATTGCTCATATGGAAAATCATCATTAATTCTATAATGCTCATGCAATGCTAGTGAAGAATCGGACGGAATGATACGAGACAAGTGATCCGCTACAACATTCTCACAACCCTTTCTATCACGGATTTCAACGTCAAATTCTTGTAAAAGCAAAATCCACCGAATAAGTCTCGGTTTCGATTGAGTCTTGCTCAAAAGATACCTTAGTGCCGCATGATCAGAATGCACAATTACTTTAGATCCCAAAATGTAAGATCTAAATTTTTCAAGAGAGAAAATCACGGCAAGGAGTTCTTTTTCGGTTGTCGTGTAATTTAATTGGGCGCCGTTTAAAGTCAAGCTAGCATAATAAATCACTCGAAGTAATTTATCAACTCGTTGACCTAAAACAGCTCCAACCGCAAGATTCGACGCATCACACATTATTTCAAAAGGTAGCGACCAATCCGGTGCAATCACAATAGGTGCTGTCACAAGCTTATTTTTCAATTTTTCAAAAGCATCTAAACATGCACTATCAAAGACAAACGACACATCATTAGCAAGCAAGCGACACAAGGGTTGGCTAATTTTTGAAAAATCTTTTATAAAACGCCTATAGAAACCCGCATGACCCAAAAAACTTCTTATACCTTTAACATTTACTGGAGGGGGAAGTTTTTCAATCACATCGACCTTGGCTTTGTCGACTTCAATCCCTCGACTAGAAACAACGTGTCCCAAAACGACTCCACTTTTTACCATAAAATGACTTTTTTCCCAACTTAAAGTCAAATTAGACTCAATGCAACGCTCAAGAACTCGAGATAAGTTCCGGAGACAAAGAGAAAAAGAATCACCAAAGATAGAAAAATCGTCCATAAATACCTGGAGGAAGTCCTCGAGCATGTCGGAGAAGATAGAAAACATGCACCTTTGGAAGGTTCCGGGTGCGTTGCAAAGTCCAAAAGGCATCCGTCTAAAGGCAAAGGTTCCGAACGGGCATGTGAACGTGGTCTTGGGCTGATCCTCGGGAGCAATAGCTACTTGGTAGTAGCCAGAAAGACCATCAAGAAAGCAGTAGTATTGATGTCCTGATAGGCGGTCGAGGATTTGATCAATGAAAGGCAATGGAAAATGGTCCTTCTTCGTCACGGCATTGAGTCGCCGATAGTCGATACACATCCGCCATCCCGTAGTGATACGGGTCGGAATCATCTCTTTCTTCTCATTCTCAATAACAGTGATACCGCCTTTCTTTGGTACCACATGGATAGGGCTCACCCATTCGCTATCGGCCACCGGAAATATAAGCCCCTCAGAATAGAGCTTTAACACCTCCTTCTTAACAACTTCCATCATATTCGGATTAAGCCGCCGTTGGCTATCCCGAAATGGCTTAGCACCGTCTTCCAATACAATTCGGTGCATACATGTGGAGGGACTAATGCCTTTAAGATCTCCGAGGCTCCATCCGATGGCCTTTTGATTTTTCCGAAGTACTTCAAGTAGCTCTCTCTCTTCGTCTTGCGCAAGCTCGGCAAAAATGATCACCGGCTTTTGTTGTGCATCATCGAGGAATACATACTTAAGGTGTCGGGGCAATTCTTTGAGTTCTAGTGTCGGTTTAATGTCTGACTGGTTGGTTTCACAAAGATCAACAGTTGGTTCTGAGCCATTGTCGAAGTCGTGTGTATGCCTCTCCTCCCATTCTCGTTGGGCCATTTCTCCGATGAACGGATCAATTGTATCCATAAAAGCACATTCTTCAATAAAATTCACCGAGGATGCGGATGTGGCATCTCGAACTGAAATGGATACGGATTCGCCCAATACAGTCATGTTTAGCATTCCGTTCTTTACATCAATGAGAGTGTTGGTGGTGGCCATGAATGGTCTTCCGAGAAGGATAGTGTGATCCTTCCCATTCTCGTGTACTTCTCCCACGTCAAGAATAACAAAATCTACGGGAATAATGAGCTTCCCCACACGAACAAGTACATCTTCCACCACTCCTTTGGGATATCGTATTGAACGGTCGGCAAGTTGGAGGCACATTCGGGTTGGTCTCAAGTCTCCGAGACCGAGTCGTTGAAATATCGAAAACGGCATAAGGTTAATCCCAGCTCCAAGGTCAAGCATCCCCGAAGCTTCTTTTCCATTCCCGAGGGCTATTTTGATCACGAAACCCCCAGGATCACATTCTTTCTTGGGTAAGTCGTGATGCATGGTACTAGCCGCTTCGTACACCACAACCTTCTCGCCATCTTCGAATCTTCTTTTCTTTGTCACCAAGTCCTTGAAAAATTTTACATAAGACGGCATATTCTTGATTACGTCAAGAAGTGGAAGGTTTACATTCACTTTTGAAAGCATATTGTAGAGGTCCCGGAATTGTTTTTCTTGCTTCTCATCCCGGAGTCGGCCCGGAAAAGGGATTCTTGGTTTGAAAGGATTTGAGGACTTGTGCAAAAGTGTACCTTCCATCGGCTTTTCCGAATTTTCCCGTGAGTTTTCTTCGACTTCATCGTCCTTGGGCTGATTTATTTCTTCTGGTTTCTCTATCTCGGGCAATTGGACTTGGTTGTCAACAACTTTGCCGCTCCTTAAAACGGTAATGGCCTTTGCTTGCTCGGGTTGGCTTGGGAGCTTTCCTTTATTGGATTCGGCCTCCAAATTTCCAACTCTTGAGGCGAGTTGGCCAATTTGCGTCTCGATACGCTTGATGGTGGATTCTTGATTCGTCATAAATTGGAGGATTTTATCCAATTTGTTGTCTTGAGTACCCGAGCTTGGACCAGTCCCTTGGTTTTGCATCCCTCCCATAGGGCCCCTTTGCGGTTGTTGTTGGGGGTAATTTGGTCTCATGAGTTGTTGAGGAGCGAAATTCGGGCGATTCGGTTGTTGAATGAAATTTTGTTGGGTGTTGTTGTTGTTTGACCACGAGAAGTTAGGGTGATTTCTCCATCCCGGATTGTATGTGTTAGAGTACGGATCGTTTACTGGTCGGTTTTGGAATCCTTGTAGAGCGTTGGCATCTGCATATTGCTCCCCAAAGTTTTGTTCGAAAGCGGAAGGGCACACCTCGGCTCGGTGCCCGTGGACTCCACATGTACCGCATGGTTCTACCGCCATAGTTTGTACCGGTTGTGCATTCCTCGCATTTAGTAGCCGCATTTGTTCTGTGAGCTCGGCTATTTGATGAGCCATCATATCTTGTCCGGGAGCTATCTCGTGGACCATCACTTTCTTTCCTCGGCTACTCTTTTGAGACGAGTTTGTACTCATCGTCTCAAAAATGTCCATCATCTCTTCGGCCGTCTTCGCTCCTATGTCACCACCGGCCGCATTATCCACCATGTATTGAAGGTTTTGGTGGAGAGAATCGTAGAAGCTGTTCATCAACAAAGCCGGTGGAAAGTTGTGGTGCGGGCATTGCCTTTGAAGATCTTTAAAACGTTCCCAAGCCTCGTGTAGTGGCTCATTTGGTTGTTGGGCAAAAGACACAATTTGTGATCGGAGCTCTTGCGTCTTTTGATGAGAATAGTATCTCCCGATGAATTTTGAATAAACTTGCTCCCAATTAGTGAGAGAGTCGGGAGCAAGCGTCATAAACCAAGCCTTAGCCCGGTCTTTTAGTGTTTCGGGAAAACACCTCATCTTTAGTTGGTCTTCATTAAGCCCATGGAGTGGACAAGTTTGGAGAACGTTGTAAAACTCACGGATAAAATGGAGCGGATCTTCGTTGGGAAGGCCGTGAAATGACGGAAGTTGATTGTAGTGGATGGTTTTTAACTCGTAATTCCGAGCCGCTGGTCCTAGCCGGATGCATGAAGTCACCGGCCCAATCACCGGTTGGGCTAAGTCACGGAGGAGATACCGTGGTGGGTTGTTCACTTCCTCTTCGTTATGTGCCATCTCACTTTGATTGTTGGAATTCGATGGTTCAAGAGAAAGATTGGCGAACAAGTCTCGTAAAGCCTCGTTAATGGATTTGTCCTCCGGAATGAGCACTCGGCCACTCCTAGTACGCATGCAAAAACAAGAAAAATGCGTTACGAGCACCTGTTAACGAGAAAAAATCAAGCTATAAAACACATCAAAAATAATAATACAACTAAAAACAAAGAGAAACACAAAAACAATAATTCACCCGAATGAAGCGAAACACAAAAAAAAAAAAAAAAAATGAATAGACGCACAAAATAATTCCTAAACCTTCCCCGGCAACGGCGCCATTTTGTTGGTAATATTTTTGGGCAAGTAATAACCGAGTTACCCGACTCGGGTCGTTCTCTAAGGAAGGTTAGCCGGATTAAATTGTATATTTATTCAATTCACAAAAGAGAAAATATTCCTAAATATTCTAATTCAATTTAATAATGGGGTTTTAAACTAAATTAAAAGTAACATAAATGCTATCATTTTACTCGGAAAACCTTTCAAATGATAAAGTCGTTTTACTAGTAAATACTTTCTAACGATAAAATCGTTTTACTCGTAAATACTTTGAAACTAAAATTTGTTCTACTAGTAAAAACTTTCAAACAAATAAATTGTTCTACTAGTTAAATACTTTCAAACTATAAGTTGTTCTACTAGTAAAAACTTTCAAACAAATAAATTGTTCTACTAGTTAAATACTTTCAAACTATAAAGTTTTAAGGAAGAAAAGAGAATAACTAAAATGACAAAGATAAGTTTTAATAAATGTAAACGTCTAGGGTATTGGGGATAATCAATTCCGATTTTATTAACATTTATCGGTAATTAAATTACTCAGTTAAACGATTCACTTAATTTACTCATCTAGAGGTTTATCCGTACTAACTCTCGTAATATACGAATAAACTTAAATAAATGAATTAGTGGAACGGTTAACACATAAACAATACGTTTCCGAACATGTCTATTCTAAACAAATCAAGTTCTATCAACTTCGCCCCTTTCGGTTATGAAATCGATTATGTAGATTAAAATGGTGATCAAACATTTAACCATAATATTAATAAAATTTGTAAAGATTGAGCAATAAAAATACTTATAAACGATAATAAACCGAAACGATTATCCCCTAACCCTAGTTAGGAAATTAGTTACTCATAATAATTTTAACATACAAATTCTTATGTAAATAAACCATTATAAACATAAAATAAAAAGAAAACTTACTAGTAATCCACAAGCTAGAGCAAGTACAAACTTAATGTCCAAACTTCAACAATCTTCAACAATTTAATCTTACAAATTCAAACTTACAAATGTAGTAAAAATAGAAATGTGGAAAGATAAAATGATATGAAAAAATTCCCTTTTCTTTTTCCTCCCTTTTTTGTTTGATGATAATGTTGCTATTTATAGATATAAATAGCATACTAACATCAACTAACATCAACCAAAGTTCAACAATAATTCAACCACCAAGAAAAATGCAAGAAAAGGTCAAAGAAGATAGGAAAAATGAGAGAAAGGTTGGAATTTTCAGACAAAATCCGAGAATGAATTTTTCCGCGCGCATTCGCGCACGTCTCGGGCAGCTCTGCTTCTCGGGCTCGTTTTGGGCTCGTCCGAACTCGGAATTGAGTTCCGTTTTTTTCTACGCGTTGCTAACGAACCCCTCTATTCAATGATGTATGCCAATACAAATTTCACCCAGAATACAATTATCTAAGGATTTTTAACTTCCAAGGTGTCGGCAACTCGCTCGATTTTACTCTTCGGTTCCGTACGAACTCATCCGAACTCGAAATCGAGTTCCGCTTTTTCCTGTGTGTAGCTAACAAGCTCCTCTTTCCATTAATGTGATCATGCTCAATAACTTTCCAAAATCCTGCTCTTCCGAGATTTTCGACCGTTCCTTTATTTTACAAATACTCGAAAAATACAAGAAAAATATACAAAATTCCACACAAATACTTAAATATTACAAATTACTAAATAAAACTAAAAACTACCCAAAATCCCACAAACTTACTAAAAATACATAAAAATAATAATAAAAAACATTAATAAAAACATAACAAAAATAACACTAACAATTACAACTGATTTTGTTACAGAAATTTAATCGACTTATATTTTTCCCAAATTTAATTTTTTCATTTTTACAGGTTCGATGACGTCACCGGTTATCAAAGGATCATCTTTTATTGCTCAAGGAAACAATGATCCATCGAAAACATCTTCCTATCAATATCAGAGTGTGTTACATCGTTCTCAGAACTTACCATTATCTGATGTGACTAATGGTATTATGTTATTCAATCAAAACTTTAATGGCATAATATACTTTAATTAGTTGTTATTTGTATGCATCTAAATAAAAGATTAATTCTTATTTCTTTTTATTTAGTTATTGGAATGGGTCGTTCTTCCACACCAGTGGTTCATACTAAATACAATACTATAAAAGGTAATACATATTTTATTTTAATATTTTGATTATTAATTAGTGTGACTTTTGTTTTTTTTATCTTATAAAATATACATTATTACTTTATCATTTATTAAATATTTATGTAAACAGGTTTTATGACATCACCACCTAGCCATGTATCATCTTTCATTCCTCAACCAAGCTCAAATAATTTGGGTTATATGTCCTATAAGTATCAAAGTGTGTTGCATAGTCCTCATATCACGCCATTATCTGGTGTCACGCAAGGTACGTTACATTGAACTTATTTAAATGTACTTTATTATTTTTTGATAATTGAATTAAGTGTTTATTTCTTATTATTATTATTTGTTTTTTTGTTATACAGAGCTAAACATCAATTGTTCTTCTACCCAAAGGCATCAAATGGAATATAATGGTAAAAAGAGGTCTTTACCTATTGAGTTGAGTGATGTTGTCGATCTCACCGTAGATGATATTGACCCCCTTTCCGTTCCCAAAAGAAAACGTGGTAGACCTAAGAAGATTGTTGGATCCACATCGACCCAATGCAGTATGTTTGACATTAATAAAACATTATATTTGTTTTTTTTTTCATCTCATTTGTTGCAATTTAATATCTTTTTTGCTTTTGACTTCTTTCTAAACTGATTTCAATGATGTAGTCAATCACACCATGGATGCAGTTGTCCCGCTTCCCGTTCCCAAACGAAAACCTGGTAGACCGAAAAAGATTGTTGGATCCACATCGGCCCACTCCGGTATGGTTTACGTTAATAAAACATTATATTTTTTTTTTCTGTTCATTTGTTGCAATTTAATATATTTTTGCCTGTTGAGTTAATTCCTACTTATTTCAATGATGTAGTCGATCACACCGTGGATGCTGTTGTCCCCCTTACCGTTCCCAAACGAAAACCTGGTAGACCGAAAAAGATTGTTGGATCCACATCGGCCCAATCCGGTATGTTTTACATTAATAAAACATTATATTTTTTTTTTCTGCTTATTAGTTGGAATTTAATATATCTTCTTACAATTTAAATTTTGTAGAATACTGGGACATGGGTGATGCTAGCTGTCAATGTATTTATTGCGGAGCACTGTTTTGGTATGTTGAGCGAAAATCTACAAAAAAGGCTACAGCTCATCCTGAATATAAGGGTTGTTGTATGAACGGGGCGATACAACTGCCTGCACTCCATAATCCACCTGCATATTTAAATGAGCTTTTACACGGAGATAGCCGCAATAGCAAACACTTTCAGGAGAATATCAGATCTTATAACAGTATGTTTGGCTTTACTTCTTTGGGCGGGAAGATTGATGCAGGGATCAACAATGGTACAGGTCCTCCGGTATTCACTCTACACGGCCAAAACTATCATCTGATTGGTAGTCTACTTCCATCCAAAGGTGCAACTCCAAAATTTGCGCAGCTTTATATCTATGATACGGATAATGAATTATCCAATAGAATGAACGCAGTCAGGTTAGTAATTTGCGTAACAGATTATGCGGTTATTTATAATTTTTTAATTTTTAGTCTATAGTTTGCTCAATAATTTTTTCGTCACACTAACAGAGAGCTGATTACGAATTTAATTTTTTTTTTCTTATAGGAGCTCTGACGGTATTTCTGATTTGCATGAGGAAATTGTTGCTCGCTTGACAACAATGTTGGACGAGCACAATGAACTGGTTAAGTCGTTTCGTATGGCTAGGGAACGAATTCAACAACACGGCCAAAGTGATGTGAAGATTCGTCTAATCGGAAGGAGACATAGTGATGGTAGATGTTATAACTTGCCTACAAGCTCTGAAGTTGCTGCCTTGGTCGTTGGAGATTTTGATCAAGCAATGGGTGAAAGGGATATATTGGTTGAGACCAAAAGTGGACGCCTACGGAGAATCAATGAACTTAATGCTTCCTATTTGGCTTTACAATATCCCCTATTGTTGCCTTATGGGGAGGATGGGTACAGAGAAGACATCCCATTTTCTGAGAAGTACAAGAGGATGGCCGAAAAACTGTGAGTGTCAGGGAATATTTTGCTTATCGAATCCACGATAGGGAGCATGAACCGTCTACTATTCTTTCGGCCAGGAGACTGTTTCAACAATTTGTCGTTGATGCATATACCATGGTTGAATCATCGAGATTGAGATATATCCGTAACAATCAAAGTCGCCTACGTTGTGACATGTACAATGGGTTAGCGGATGCTGTTCTTCGTGGTGATATCGATCCAGGATCTAGAGGAAAGAGAATAATTCTACCTTCGTCTTTCACTGGGGGGGCTCGGAATATGATTCAGAACTATCAGGATGCAATGGCGATATGCAGATGGACAGGTTATCCCGATTTGTTTATAACATTCACATGCAACCCAAAGTGGCCCGAGATCCTTCGCTTTTTAGGCCCAAAGAACTTACGTCCTGAGGATCGTCCCGATATCGTTTGCAGAGTTTTTAGATCAAAGCAGTTGATACGGGATTTTCATGAGAAACAAATATTTGGTAAAGTAATAGTAGGTACGATTATTATTTTCCAAAATTTGATTTGTTTTGAATTCTTTTACAGTAATATTGACAATTGTTTGACGTTCTTTTTTTTGTTTTTGTTTTCAGTTGTATACACTGTTGAATTTCAAAAACGCGGATTGCCTCATGCCCATATACTTCTTTTTTTAGCAAAGGAAAACAAGTTTCCCGATCCTTCGGACATAGATAGAATTATATCTGCTGAGATACCTGATGAGTCTTCTGATCCTTCTTATTATGAAGCTGTGAAGGAACACATGATCCACGGCCCGTGTGGATTGGCCAGAAAGCAATCTCCGTGTATGGTTGATGGGAAATGCAGTAAACGTTTTCCAAAACCGTTTCTTGAATTCACGACTGTCGATGATGATGGCTATCCGCGGTATAAACGTCGGGACAATGGAAGACATATGGAGAAAAATGGCGTAGTTGTCCATAACGGTTTTGTTGTGCCCCACAATCGGAAATTGTTGATGAAATATGCTGCTCACATAAATGTTGAGTGATGCAATCAGTCCCGGTCCATCAAGTACCTCTTCAAATATGTCAATAAGGGCAATGATCGTGTCACCGCATCGTTTTATCAGGCGACCGGAGACGGAGAGCCGGAAAAACCTGTTGACGAGATTAACATGTTCTACGACTGTAGGTATGTTTCTTCATGTGAGGCGGCTTGGAGGTTGTTGGGTTATGAACTTCAGTACAAAAAACCTCCTGTACAACGTTTGAGTTTCCACTTGAAAGGCGAATAGTACGTTATTTTTGAGGATGAAGATCGGATTGATGAGGTTATTCAAAAACCCACTGTAAATGAGAGTCAATTTTTGGCATGGATGGAAGCGAACAAGAAGTATCCTCAGGCGAGGGAGCTCACATATGTTGAGGCACCAAGGAAATTTGTTTGGAACCCGACGTTGAGAGAGTGGACCCCTCGAATTAGAGATGGCGCTATAGCTCGCCTGCGCTATGTTCCTCCTAACGCGGGCGATAATTTCTATTTGAGGTGCTTGCTTAATGTAATCCATGGAGCAACTTGCCACGAGGATTATATGAAGGTAGCCAACGTTCAATATTTGTCGTATCGTGATGCCTGCCACGCTCTAGGTTTGTTGGGTGACGATCGTGAGTACGTTGATGGCATATCTGAGCCAAGTCAATGGGCATCTGTTGATTCTCTCAGACGCATGTTTGCAACGTTGTTGGTTTCTGGATCGTTAGGTAGACCCGAGCACGTATGGGAAAAGTGTTTGGATTTTCTCTCTGATGACATCGTTTATAGACAACGTCTTCTCTTCAATAATGAAAGTAAGTGACTTATTTTTTTATTTATGTTTAATTGTTTATTTTATTATTTTTCATTTCCTTTTAAAGTACTATAGTTCATTTTTTTAAATTCTAACTTTGAATTGTTTTCCTTCTTAGGTTTGCAGCTGAGTGATGCAGATATAAAAAATTTAGCTCTCGCTGAAATTGAACATTTGTTGAGACGTCGCGGCACGAGTCTTCGGGAATATCCAACAATGCCTTTTCCTGATATGACTGGTGTTACTACGAGTACAAATCGATTGATTTTGGATGAGCTAAATTATGACCGCAAGGCCTTATCTGTCGAGCACAGTAATCTTCTTAGGAATATGACTGAGGAACAGAAAGGAGTTTATTCAAGAATTATGGCAGCGGTAGACTCAGGTCAAGGCGGTGTTTTCTTTGTCTACGGTTATGGCGGAACTGGTAAGACGTACTTGTGGAGGACATTAGCTGCGGGATTGCGATCGAAGGGTCAGATCGTGCTTTGTGTTGCATCGAGTGGAATAGCTTCTCTTCTGTTGCCTGGTGGAAGAACTGCATACTCTCGCTTTGGCATACCTATTAATCTTCACGAAAATGCGTCCTGTGATATCAACCAGGCTAGCCCTCTGGCAGAGCTAATTATACGGTCCTCCCTCATCATATGGGACGAAGCTCCAATGATGCATAAGCATTGCTTCGAAGCTGTTCAAACGTCATTTCAGGCGATCATGGGAACGGTCAACCCGATGAACCATTATAAACCGTTTGGTGGCAAGACTGTTGTTTTTGGTGGAGATTTTCGACAAATCCTCCCGGTGATTCCAAAGGGGAACCGTCAACAGATTGTCAATGCTTCGATAAATGCTTCAACCATTTGGCAAGATTGTACCGTGCTTAGGCTAACAAAGAACATGCGTCTTCAGAGCCTTGATGATTCAGATGAAAGTGAGGAGCTTTCTAAATTTGCTGATTGGATTGCTAGCATCGGAGATGGTACTATTGGAGGTGTTAACGATGGTTGTGCCTCCATTGAAATACCAGATGATCTATTAAGAGAACCATCCGATGACCCCATTGCTGCAATTGTTGAGAGCACGTATCCAATGTTCAAGAACGCAACAGATGATCCAAGTTATCTGAAGGACAGAGCCATACTTGCACCTACGTTGGAGATCGTTGAGTCTATTAACAAATACATGTCGTCGTTGAATCTAACAGAAGGTCGTGTATATTTGAGCTCCGACAGTACGTGTAAATCCGATTTGGATTCTGACTTCTTGTCAGAAATCCACACTCCTGAGTTCTTAAATTCTCTCAAGTGTTCTGGTACACCAAATCATGAGTTGCATCTGAAGGTGGGAACTCCGGTTATGCTGCTGCGGAACATGGATCATTCTATGGGATTGTGCAACGGAACACGTTTGGTTGTAACAAGACTCTCCAATCATGTCCTAGAATGTAGGATACTTACAGGCGACCATGCAGGGGATAAAGTGTTGATACCTCGAATGACGATAACTCCTTCCGATGCAAGAGTACCTTTTAAGTTTCAACGAAGGCAGTTCCCTATCGTGGTCTCTTATGCAATGACTATTAACAAGAGTCAGGGTCAATCCTTATCTCACGTTGGTTTATTCTTGAAGAAACCAGTTTTCAGTCATGGCCAGTTATATGTTGTAAGGGTTGACGGAAAAAAAAAAATGAATCAAATAATTTC
>BKCP01002780.1:6056-81964 GCA_008636005.1 Striga asiatica
GAAAAATTGATCGACGTCTCCGAAAAAGCATGGTTTTGAACAGGACACTGTCATTTGACGTGAATAACATATTTGCGGCGCACCATCTTGTTTTGAAGCAAAATCGTATACATTTAGAATTGCCATGGAAAATAATAGTAAATAGATTCAAAAGTGAAAAATTGTTCGACGTCCCCGGAAAAGCATGGTTTCGAACAGAACACTATCATTTGATGTGAATAACATATTTGTCGCGCACCGTCGTGTTTTGAAGCCAAATCATATACATTTAAAATAGGCATGGAAAATAGTAGTAAATAGAGGCAAAAGTGAAAAATTGTTCGACGTCTCCGGAAAAGCATGGTTTCGCACAGGACAGTATCATTTGATGTGAATAACATATTTTTCGCGCACCATCGTGTTTTGAAGCCAAATCATATACATTTAAAATAGCCATGGGAAATAGTAGTAAATAGAGGCAAAAGTGAAAAATTGTTCGACGTCTCCGGAAAAGCATGGTTTCGAACAGGACACTTTCATATGATGTGAATAACATATTTATCGTGCACCATCATGTTTTGAAGCATAATCGTATAATTGCCATGGAAAATAGTAGTAAATAGAGGCAAAAGCGAAAAATTGTTCGACGTCTCCGGAAAAGCATAGTTTCGAACAGGACACTATCATTTGATGTGAATTGTTTGTCGCACACCATCGTGTTTTGAAGCAAAATCGTATACATTTAAAATAGTGATGGAAAATAGTAGTAAATAGAGGAAAAGTGAAAAATTGTTCGACGTCTCCGAAAATGCATGGTTTTGAACAGGACACTATCGTGTTTTGAAGCAAAATCGTATACATTTAGAATAGCCATGGAAAATAGTAGTAAATAGATTCAAAAGTAAAAAATTGTTCGACGTCTCCGGAAAAGCATGGTTTCGAACAGAACACTATCATTTGATGTGAATAACATATTTGTCGCGCACCAAAAATTGTTCGACGTCTCCAGAAAAGCATGGTTTCGAACAGGACACTATCATTTGATGTGAATAACATATTTGTCGCGCACCATCGTGTTTTGAAGCCAAATCATATACATTTAAAATAGCCATGGAAAATAGTAGTAAATAGAGGCAAAAGTGAAAAATAGTTCGACGTCTGCGGAAAAGCATAGTTTTGAACAGGACACTATCATTTGATGTGAATAACATATTTGCCGCGCACCATCATGTGTTGAAGCCAAATCGTATACATTTAGAATAGCCATGTAAAATAGTAGTAAATAGAGGCAAAAGTAAAAAATTGGTCGACGTATCCGGAAAAGCATGGTTTCGAACAGGACAGTATCATATGATGTGAATAACATATTTGTCGCGCACCATCGTGTTTTGAAGCAAATTCGTATACATTTAAAATAGTCATGGAAAATAGTAGTAAATAGAGGAGAAAAGTGAAAAATTGATCGACGTCTCCGAAAAAGCATGGTTTTGAACAGGACACTGTCATTTGACGTGAATAACATATTTGCGGCGCACCATCTAGTTTTGAAGCAAAATCGTATACATTTAGAATTGCCATGGAAAATAATAGTAAATAGATTCAAAGTGAAAAATTGTTCGACNATTGTTCGACGTCTCCGAAAAAGCATGGTTTTGAACTGGACAATATCGTGTTTTGAAGCAAAATCGTATACATTTAGAATAGCCATGGAAAATAGTAGTAAATAGATTCAAAAGTAAAAAATTGTTCGACGTCTCCGGAAAAGCATGGTTTCGAAGAGAACACTATCATTTGATGTGAATAACATATTTGTCGCTCACCGTCGTGTTTTGAAGCCAAATCATATACATTTAAAATAGCCATGGAAAATAGTAGTAAATAGAGGCAATAGTGAAAAATTGTTCGACGTCTCCGGAAAAGCATGGTTTCGAACAGGACACTATCATTTGATGTGAATAACATATTTGTCGCGCACCATCGTGTTTTGAAGCCAAATCATATACATTTAGATATAGGTGAAGCATTAGTTCAATTTCAGGAATCACCTCAACAAATTAATAAATTAACATGGGAAAAACCTCTATCAGTTGTTCCTTCTCCTGATTTAAATTCTACAAAACCAATAGTCTAGTCTCGTTTCAATGCTACTTTTGTTTATGACTGGAATATTGATGGAAAATCATAATATGAAATTATTAGTATTTTACAACAAATGACTATGGCTGTAAATTCTTATAAAACCCAAAGTGGCCTCCAAGATAGAGCCATAGCCGAAATAATTATAGCTGGATTTTCCGGTCAAATTAAAGGATGGTGGCATTATTATCTTACTAGTCAGCAACAAGAAGAAATTCTTGATGCCATTAAAACTGACGAAGATGATGTTCCCATATTTGATCCTGATGGAAATCCACAACAAGATGCAGTTGCTAGGTTAATCCTTACGATTTAATTACATTTCGTAGGAGATCCATCTCATTGAAAGGATAAAAATGCTGAGCTCCTTTCAAACCTTAGGTGTCGAAAACTTGGTGATTTTCTTAATTATAAAAATACCTTTCTCACAAGGGTAATCCTCAGAGAAGACTCTAGGCAGCCGTTTTGGAAAGAAAAATTCTTAGCAGGATTACCAAACCTACTAGGTGAAAAGGTTAGGAACCGTATTAGAGAAATATGCGGTAAACAAATGATTTGTTATTATGAATATACCTAGGGTCAACTTGTTAGTATAATTTAACAAGAAGGCCTAAAAATCTGTCAAGATTTAAAACTCCAAAAACATCTCAAGTGGGAGATGAAGAAAACAAAATTAGAACTAGGAAATTTGTGCCAACAATTCGATATCGACCGAAACAAGCCTAATAATTGTTGTTCAGGAGGTTGTAGTTCTACAAGAAAAAACAAAAAACCTTCTAAAAATTATTATAAATCCAATAAAAATTATAAAGATAATCTTAAAATAGATTATTATGAGAAATCCAAAAGAATAAATCCTTATTCAAAACCTAAACAAAAACAATATTCTAGTGATTGGTTAAAAAATGTTGAATGCTTCAAATGTCATAAGAAGGGACATACAGCCAATTATTGTAGACTTAACAAAAAATTACAAGAATTAAAACTTGAAGATGAAGTAATTAACAAAATTTCTAATCTTCTAGTTGAGTCATCAGATAATTCAAATTCCAACTCTAGTACAGAGTCAGATTATTCCTTTAATAAAAAAGGATCCCCTCAAGTAGATGAAGAAATAGACTCATCTAGCTTCCACTCTAAGTCTGAGTCAGAAAACCATATTAGCGTTCTAACCAAGGAACAAGAATTCCGCCTTTAAATCATGAAGAACATTCATGACCCACACCTGCAAAAAGAATACGTTGACAGACTGTTCGATAAGAAAGCTTGTAAAAATACGGAAACACCAAATATCTATAAAAATACTTACGACTTAACAAATATATTAACCAAGGAAAAAAGGAAAAAACTGAAAATACTACTATTAATGATTTGCAAAAGGAAATTAAGGAAATAAAATATGAATTGAAATATTTAAAGCAAAAGCACAGTCAGGATATTGGATCCATAATACATCTTCTTGATGAATTCAAAAATTCTCAGGAGTCTGAAAAATCAAAAGAGTCTGATGAGTCTGAGGAAGAAAATGAACAGGGAAAAATTGAGTTAAACAACTTGCAAAACATCTCTGATAATTTCTTGTTAATTCTCAAAGAAATCACTTCCCGAAAATACCTTATACAGATTACTTTATAGTTCTCTGAAAATTTCAAAATAAATACCGTTGCACTTTTTGCTACTAGTGCAGATTTGAATTGTATTAAAAATGGTATTATACCCAAAAGATTTCAAGAAGAAACTACAGAAAGTCTTTCTATAGCAAATAATTCTAAAATAGATATTTGTTCAAAAACTGAAGCCATTATTGTCAATAATGGTACTTCGCTAAAAACATCTTTTCTTCTTGTAAAGGATATCACCAACACAGTCATTTTAGGAACTCTTTTCATAAATTTAATCACCCCTTATACTGTGGGAACAAATTCTATTTCCTTTAAAACCATTAACAAAAGATTATATTTTGATTTTCTTGAAAAACCAAAAAATGAGAATTTGAATTTAATCAAAGCTTATTCTATACACACTATAAATAGTCTTACGTTGACAAAAAATCTTGTTGAAAAACAAGATTATCACAAAACAATTCCCAAATTACAAATTCCTTTTAACCCTCCAAATACTTGGGAAGAACAAAATTATATTATATGTCTTCCTTATGGTATAAAATCAAAATTCTTGGAAAAACCTTTTTACCAAACCAAAATATTTATTTTTCAAACAAACATTGAGTACTGTTTTATTTTCTTACATTTGTTCTTGCAGGACTTCCCCTTCAAAGGCCTAGAACATAGCCCGTTTCTGACGGATCATCAGATATTGGTAAACAATTTTTATTACAAAAATAAGAGACAACTACAACAAAGCTTAATTGCTTTAGGGTGGTATCTCTTCAACAAAACACAATCCCAGTATTTTGTAATTCTCAAAGGTGTTTTCAAACGCTTATTTTCAATAGAACACCTAGTAGAAATACAAAATCCGATTTTTTATGGATTTCATGATTTCCAGGAAACCATAAAATTCTATGATAAATCTTTTCAAAACACATTTTTTATGGATCCCCTAGTCCAGAAAGAATTTGCACAATCTTTCTCTCAAGTTCAAATCCTTTCCAAAAAACCATATGCAAATACCGAGGCATCTTCCCGAAAGATGAAAAAAATGATAAACCTCACAAACGAAAATATGAGGCATAAACGTCAAAATCCCTCACCTCAAACACGCCTTGATCCAGTTCGTTTATTCATCTACCCTCATCAACAACTTTCAAGCCTTCCACATGATATAAGAAAAATAATTTTCCAAAAAGCTAAAGAAAAATTCGAGAAAAAAGATGACAAAATACATGAATTTCTTACAGAAATGGCAAAGAAAAAAGAAGTGACAGATGGCCTAGGAATTTGTGACACATATAATTACAACCAACAGGAGGAGTGCAAAGGAGACTGTATAATCCCCTATTGCGAATGCTCCCTGGATTACAAAATTCCTAGAGTTACAGTCGACCTTGAACTGTATATGAAATATTATCCTCGTGACATCACACATTTAGAAGAAGTGATAACAATCCATACACTTCTGGACTTCGGCCTTATTGAATGCATACAATTTCGTGGTGACCAGAACGTGATCCAAAGAAGCAACTTAGGAAAAAAGCTGAAAGAAGTATTTCACACATATCTATTGAAGTTAAAGGGTGAACATCACTCTGGCGACATTTGGATTTATCCATACATAGACTCAAAGCCTTTAGGATGGTCTCACAGCAAGTTTGAACCCACATAACATGTTGTTTATCTTTCCTACCGAGTAAGGTCTCGAGCGATGGACTTCGTACCATGCCAAATTACCTTGCCAAAGACTTACAAAAAAACAATAAGAGAGCAAATAACAAATTGGAGATCAAGAATGATAGCCAACAACTTATTTGAAGATAAAAAACTTCAACTAACCAAATACAGACTCGTTTACCAGAACCCTATATACAAAATCTACGTCTATAACAAAAAACAATTGGGAAAAAAGCTAGACCCATTCTTCACGACAATGGAGATTGGTTCTTATGCCTTAGTCAGAAAATTCCAAAACAAAGGCAACACAAATTCAAGGTACCAAGACTCGCTCTTCTACAAAAGTCTCTTAGAAGAAGAAGAAGATGAAGAAAAACAAGTACAAGACAAATCGCCATGCTCGAAGATGACAACAGTCAACCTTGCGGACGATTATGAAGATCCGATTTTCGGAACTAATGACACTTGATATTGTATAAATATTGTAATTTATTTTATTTCCTAGATTTAGTTGTTTTTTTCAAAATGTTCTAATAGCATAAGAAAAACAAAAGAAAAAGAGAAAAATCAAAAAATCAATGAAAAAAGAAGTTAAAAAAAATCAAGAAAAATAAAAAAAATGCAATCATTATGTGGAAGAAAAATAAAACCATTCTACCCCACCCCCCACCCCATCATTCATCTATATAAACCACACCAAAAAACACCACAAACACAACATTTGACAACACCACACAACACAACATTCCACAACACATCACAAGAATTCTCTCATAAGCTTTCTTCTCGCCTCCCTTCTCCTCTCTTCTCCTCTCTTTCTTCTCCAAATGCCGAGAGCCTTTAGAACGGTTGAAGCTTCCATAGCTTAACTTTTCTTTTGTGTTCTTCAAATTCCCAAAATCCTAAACTTTCTCAAATCCCATATGTATTGTTAGTATTGAACATTCAAAAGATTACTCAAAGCTTTGAAGGCCTGGAGTAATTATAAACTCGATTATTAATACAACGTTCGTATATGATCAAGTTCTTGTTCATTTATGTTCAAGTTCTTGTTCAGACTTTTAATATCAATAGTTTTTGTGGTGGTTCAGCCCCATAAGTGTTCTCTTTTCATTACTTTCATGGTGGCACTAGCCCCATATTAATATTAATTAAATTATATGTTACATGGTCGGTTCTACCACCTGTGTTAACATACTAAAATATTATTATTATTATTATTATTATTATTATTATTATTATTATTATTATTATTATAAATATATGGTTGGCTTCAAGCCCCATAACTAATAAAAACTAACTCAATCAAATACCTTATGGTTGGCTTTAAGCCCCATAAATTTTAAATTCCGCTCTTTACTTTATGCAAATACCTGCTGGAAGTAATTCCGCAATTTACTTTGTGAAATTTACTTTCCGCACTTTAATTTATGCAAATACCTGCTGGAAGTAATTCCGCAATCTAAATTCCGCTGTTTACATTTATGCAAATACCTGTTGGAAGCAATTCCGCAATTTAAATTCTGCACTTTAAATTCCGCATCAAACTGCTGGAAGAAGTTCCACAATTTTATTTTCTTTTATAAGGTTGGCCTCTAAAGCCCCATACTTTAAATTCCAGTATTTAAATTTCGCATTTAAATTCTACAAAATTGTTGGAAGTCATTCCGCAACATATAAACTGTTTTATGGTTGGCCATTAAGCCCCATAATTTAAATTCCATTAATTAAATTACGTACTTAAATTCCACTATTATTATCTTGTTTATGTGGAGGTATTCACCCATATTACTAATTGTTCTTGTTATCTATCTTTTGTGAGAAGTTCTCTTCTCCTGTCTACTACAACAAAGCTTAATTGCTTTAGGGTGGTATCTCTTCAACAAAACACAATCCCAGTATTTTGTATTTCACAAAGGTGTTTTCAAAATGTTTAATTTTCAATAGAACACCTAGTAGAAATACAAAATCCGGTTTTTTATGGATTTCATGATTTCTAGGAAACCATAAAATTCTCTTATAAATCTTTTCCAAACACATTTTTATGGATCCCCTAGTCCAGAAAGAATTTGTACAATCTTTCTCTCAAGTTCAATCCTTTTCAAAAAAACCATATACAAATACCGAGACATCTTCCCGACAGATGAAAAAAATGATAAACCTCACAAACCAAAAAATGAGGCATAAACGTCCAAATCCCTCACCTCAAACACGCCTTGATCCAGTTCGTTTATTCTTCTACCCTCATCAACAACTTTCGAGCCTTCCACATGATATAAGAAAAATAATTTTCCAAAAAGCCAAAGAAAAGTTCGAGAAAAAAGAAGTGAAAGATGGCCTAGAAATTTGTGACACATATAATTACAACCAACAGGTGGAGTGCAAAGGAGACTGTATAATACCCTATTGTGAATGCTCCCTGGATTACAAAATTCCTAGAGTTACAGTCGGCCTTGAACTGTATATGAAATTTTATCATCGTGACATCGCACATTCGGAAGAAGTGATAACAATCCAAACACTTCTGGACTTCGGCCTTTGAATCCATACAATGTCGTGCTGACCAGTACGTGATCCAAAGAAGCAACTTGGGAAATAAGCTGAAAGAAGTATTTCACACATATCTATTGAAGTTAAAGCGTGAACATCACTCTGGCGACATTTGGATTTATGCATACATAGACTCAAAGCCTCGAGGATGGTCTCACAACAAGTTTGAACCCACAGAACATGTTGTTTATCTTTCCTACCGAGTATGGTCTCGAGCGATGGACTTCGTACCATGCCAAATTACCTTGCCAAAGATTTGCAAAAAAACAATAAGAGAGCAAATAACAAATTGGAGATCAAGAATGATAGCCAACAACTTATTTGGAGATAAAAAACTTCAACTAACCAAATACAGACTCGTCTACCAAAACCCTATATACAAAATCTACGTCTATAACAAAAAACAATTGGGAAAAAACCTAGACCCATTCGTCACGACAATGGAGATTGGTTCTTATGCCTTAGTCAGAAAATTCCAAAACAAAGGCAACATAAATTCAAGATACCAAGACTCACTCTTCTACAAAAGCCTCTTAGAAGAAGAAGAAGATGAAGAAAAACAAGTACAAGAAGAATCGCCATGCTCGAAGATGACAACAGTCAACCTTGCGGACGATTATGAAGATCCGATTTTCGGAACTAATGACACTTGATAGTGTATAAATATTGTAATTTATTTTATTTCCTAGTTTTAGTTGTTTTTATTCAAAATGTCGTAATAGCATAAGAAAAACAAAAGAAAAAGAGAAAAATAATAACATCAAGAAAAATGAAAAAAGAAGTAAAAAAAAAATCAAGAAAAATCAAAATGCAATCATTATGTAAAAGAAAAATAAAACCATTCTACCCCACCCCCACCCATTCATTCATCTATATAAACCACACCAAAAGACACCACATTAGACAACATCTTACAACAACACAACACCACACCACAACATTCCACAACACATCACAAGAATTCTCTCATAAGCTTTCTTCTCCCCTCCCTTCTCCTCTCTTCTCCTCTCTTTCTTCTCCAAATGCCGAGAGCCTTTAGAACGGTTTAAGCTTCCATAGCTTAAATTTTCTTTTGTGTTCTTCAAATACCCAAATTACTAAACTTTCTCAAATCCCAAATGTATTGTTAGTATAGTGTTAGTATTGAACATTTAAAAGATTACTCAAATATTTGAAGGCCTGGAGTAATTATTGTATCAAACATCGATTATTAATACAAGGTTCGTATATGTTCAAGTTCTTGTTCATTTATGTTTAAGTTCTTGTTCATACTTTTAATATCAATTATTTTCATGGTGGCACTAGTCCGATATTAATAATAATTATAATTAAATGTTACATGGTCGGCTCTACCACCTGTGTTAACATACTAAAATATTATTATTATTATTATTATTATTATTATTATTATTATTATTATTATTATTATTATTATTATTATTAATATATGGTTGGCTTCAAGCCCCATAACTAATAAAAACTTACTTAATCAAATACCTTATGGTTGGTTTTAAGCCCCATAAATTTTAAATTCCGCTCTTTACTTTATGCAAATACCTGCTGGAAGTAATTTCGCAATTTACTTTACGCACTTTCATTTATGCAAATACCTGCTGGAAGTAATTCCGCAATTTATTTACTGGTCGTGCTAGGTTGAAAGAAAAGGAAGGAAGAACGTCCTAAATGGAAAAATCAACTACAAAATGAATTGCGTACTTTCAGTCTGATCTCGGCAGGGAGTTGAGTTCGGAGCTCTTTACATTTATGCAAATACCTGCTGGAAGCAATTCCGCAATTTAAATTCCACATTTAAATTCCGCACAAAACTGCTGGAACAAATTTCTGCAATTTTATTTTCTTTTATATGGTTGGACTTTAAAGCCCCATACTTTAAATTCCAGTATTCAAATTTCACATTTAAATTCTGCAAAACTGCTGGAACTTATTCCGCAACATATAAATTGTTATATGGTTGGCCATTAAGCCCCATAATTCAAATTCCAAAAAAAAAATACGTACTTAAATCCAGTATTATTATCTTATTTACGTGGCGGTATTCACCCCATATTATTAATTGTTCTTGTTATTTATCTTTTGTGAAAAGTTCTCTTCTCCTGCCTACTATTTACTACCTGCTCGACCATGTGTCGCTCTTGTATCAGAGCCACGGAGGGTAGTGTTTATTGAATCTTTTTAGAAATGGAATCATTTTTCCATAAGACTATCTCTTCTAACTCTGGAGAGGATAGTGGAAATGCACCTTTGTGGATAAAGGGTATTTCTCTGTCAAAGCTGCCTATTTTCTGATGCTTAGTAATAAAATGTGTGAAATTGCCAGGGCTGAATCAAGCAAATTAGCTGGAGATAATAAACGAGCTAGGATGAGGTGCTGGAAATTAAAAGTAGTTGGGAAAGTGAGACACTTTGTTTGGAGGTGTATTACTAACATTGTACCTGTCAACTGCAACATTAAAGTGAGGAGGATGGATATAGAGACAAGGTGTCAAACCTGTGGAGAGGCAGAGGAAACATTAGAACACACTTTATTCTATTGTCCAAGAGCTCAAAATACATGGAAACTAGCACCGGTTCAATGGAACAGACTGCAAAATGAGAAGATATCTTTCAAACAATGGTGGTGGTGGGTAAGCTCTATGGATTATACAGACACTTCTGAAGATCGCATCCAACTATCAACGTATATACTTTGATAGTTATGGAAGGCGCGGAATTTGTGGGCTTTTGAAAGGATTTGGCAACCGGAATGGTGGATAGTTAGAATGGCAACACAGGAATGGTTGGAGTATAAAGCTATATCCTGAAACAGTCAGAGGGAAAGGAAGCAAACATTAGGTCTTGTGTCAGTTGTGTCTGATTCTTTTCCTTCTCATTCGGGTTTCTGTTTTTGTGTGATACCAATCTTGTGATATGTAATTTAGTGAAGTCCTGGTCTTGTTTATGTCTGCCATTGTGTCTGTTGAATGTGAAATGGCTGGAATTTGTTAGCATTTGGCCTTGATATGTTAGGCAGGTATTTCGGTTAGGTTGCAAGGATTGTGTAACCTCTCAGGTCATGAGATTTGGGCTTTGGTCCCATGTACTATTTTCTTTGGGTTGAATGAAGAGANCAAATTCTCAAAATAGAACCCCTAATTCAAATGAGATCCAAATGCCATTAAACTGCAATCCCATAACTAAATTCGAAATTCAGGCGACATGAAATGTGGTAGCCGGCGGATGCTGGTGGTCGTGGGATGGTCGCGGTGGCGGGGGACTGGTGCCGGCGGTGGCGGGTTTAAGTTGGTGGCTCGAGCAGACTCAAGCGTCGGCGGAGGGTATGGCGTCAGATGCGACGGTCGACGGGACCGGGAGCACTGCCGCCTGCGGCGCGACAGAGATGGTGGTTGTATGTCGGAGGCGGCTGAAGAAAGCCGCGGGTGGCGGACCTACAAAGACGACGGACTGGTTTCCGCCAAAGCCCGGCGATGTTGCGCGGAGGCGAGGGGATGACAAGGCCGACGCCGGGAGAGAAGGTACAAAGGATGCCGGAATTTGTGGCAGATGGCCCATCTGTGCAAAGGGGAAATGGATAGATGGCGAGAGAGAGAGAGAGAGATACGGCGGTGGTAGAAGGCGGCACCGGGCGGCGGCTGTTGGTGGCGGGGTGTATCTCCGGCGCATGCAGAAGCTGGAGAAAACAAAATGGCAAATACGCTTTTGTGTGTGTGTGCGTGAGAGAGAGATGAAGGGAGAGATAGTAGAGAACGTGCAACAATTAGGTAGGGCCCATTGACTTTGTTATTTATGAAATTACACTACTGCCCTTCATTGTGTTTATTTATCCATAAGATATTGGCATATTTACGATTTTGCCATTAATGAGTTGACCATTGTTATTTAATTTTGACTTCATCATGTCCATTGATCGTACCGATCCAATGGAACATGATCATTCTTATTTCTTTCACTATCTACCATTCTCATATGATCCTAACTATATATATATATATGGATGAGTTCACATGAGAATGGTGCTTAGTGAAAGAAATGAGAATAAATTTCAATCATTAGATGAAACAATCGGACGGATACAACAAAAATCACAATCTTACACTCATGAGGGGTATTTTAGATATTTTCTTACAATGGGACACTCATCAAACATTAATTTAAGTGATAATACCATTAAATGGCCATAAAGATTTGCAAAACACAAATTTTAGCCACCTTTTGTAAAAAAACATTCTTTTTAGCCATTTTGGCATGTAAGGTTACAAAATTACCCCTAACTCAATGTTCCCTTTACACAATTTCAATTCCCCCTAAATGAATTAATTTTCATCTTCAAAATTTTTCGTCCCCCGCTCTGCAATTATCTTCCCCAATCTTCTTTCACGACCGAAAATTTTTCTTCAAAAAATCATCTCTTCTGAGCAAATCGAACACCTCACGACGACAAATCGAACACCTCACAAGAAATCGAACACTTCACGAGCAGAAATCAAACTCCTGTTCTGAGCAAATCTTCGACCGGGCCTTCACTCTTCCCGACCGAACACGACCTCGACGTCACGACTCTTCACGACCTCGCCGGACTCTTCACGATCTCGCCGGAATTTGGTTTGATTTTTTTTTTGTTTCAATTAGGGTTTTATTTTGCCCTTTTTAAGAGTTCCTTTATATTTTGCCTTTTGTGTTTTTTTTCTTGCTGAAAAATGTTTATGTGTTTCTGTGTTTGCTAGCTGTTTCTGTGTTTGTTCCTGTGTTTCTGTGTTTGTTCCTGTGTTTCTGTGTTCGTTCCTTTTTATTTTAAGAGTCCCTTTTTATTTGCTAGCTGTTTCTGCGTTTGTTCCTTCATATGGTGATTTTGCCTTTTGTGTTTGTTTTTGGACTTGTGATTTGCTAGGTGTTTCTGTGTTTGAATAATGGTATATGGGTTTTGTTATCTGTGTTTTTGGTTGACCTTTCATTAAAGCTTCTCTTGATGAGCAGCTGTAGAAAGAGAGGGCCTAAAAATACAGCTAATTAGTCACAATTTCACATATTTTTTCTTAATCAAAAGTATTTGAAAAATATTGAAGCTGGATACAGATGAAGGACGTGAAGGGCACAACACTAATTAGAAATTAGAATAGCTACAAATACTGCTTTTTTTGTTTGGCAACAGGATTCCATATAATAAGATGGAATAACTAACAAAAACATTATAGTGAAAATACCTAAACGGTCAACATAATCACCTCATTTTTTTTTTTTTAATTTGTGAGTTTGTTTTTATTGGGTTTTTATTGTTTGTAGTTATATTCAGTTAGATCAGTTTGTTTTTAGTTATATTCAGTTAAAACAGATGTTAAATATTGCTATAGAAGATCATCCAGTTATGGCTAGTTTAGCTCTGTATATGAACATGGATGATTCTGAATTTGCTCACATGGATGATCATTTGTTTCATCTGTGCCAGTTTTTATATGTCGATATATTTGCATTTATCCTTTAACTTGATTATCTTAGCCATGCCCCAGCTGGGGTTTGAGTGATTTTAATATATGATTTATATATAGTCTTGCCTCAAAGTATTATGCATGGAAATTTGGGCTATTTGATCAAGAATCATGTTCAACAATTTATTTGGTTTTGACCTGTATAAAATTAAGAGATATTGAATGATATTAATATGTACAGATTATTCATTTTCCTTCCACAATCACAAAGTGCCGTCATAATGACTTCTCCTACAACTGAGGTTAGTTTTTTTTTTTTTTTCAATTTTTTATTGCTCCAAATTCACTAGTGTTTCAATTTTTTGTTTACATTGTTTGGTTAACAAATAAGGTTATACATTTCACTTTAAATTATGTATTTACTTTTTAGTTGTATTAACTTAATTATGTTGAACATCACAGGATAATAATTGGAAATGGAGGTGGGATAGGTCTTGTGATTGGATCGGTAAAGTGAACTGCCACACGAAGCCTGAGGTCATTTACCATATCAAAGAAACGCTATCTTCCAATCGTTTGACAGAATTTGATCGGTCTTGTTTTGGTAACTTTTTGAAGTTCCATGACAATGCATATAACAGTGGCAAATTACTTTTGTCACTGTTTGGGAGAGAGGTAGTGGTTGACAACCCTCGGGAAAGAGAACCTTATTATCGGATTGGTGGTTGCAATCACAAGTTTGTAAAGGAAGAGTTTTGTGCGATTACCGGGTTAAGATTCGACAATTCGGACTTTGATCCGGATACCAATAAGAGCCTCCCACCGGCTAATGGAGTTTACTGTCGATATTTCGACGGTAAGACTGTGCTGGGGAAGGATTTGTTGTCCAAGTTTGTTCAACAAGAATTTGAGGAGGACGAGGCTCTTAAAGTGGCTTTCATACTCGTAGCCTTCTTTTTTCATTATGTCCCCGGACTCCAGGATGTCGGTGCCACTTGTGGACACTGGTTGAAGACACAGTGAAATTCGAGGGATTTCCCTGGGGTTCATACGCTTTTCAGCATCTTCACCACTATCTGGAAAATGCGATTAAACCGCCGGCTGGTAAGGGCAAGGTTCAATTCAGTATCTGCGGGTATGTCATTGTTAGATATGTTGTAAAAGCTTGGCTTTCAGATATTAATAATACAATTTTGATCTGGCAATCATGTTTTAGTCAAAGTATTTATGCTTGTAGTTTATTTATTTATGCTATCATACTCCTTATCTTACATTGAGATGGTGTGGTTTGTGGTGTCGAATAGAAAGGTCACCTATCAGTTCCTTGTAAGACTAAATCATTTGTTCACAGTCTAGATTGGCAGTGAGACCCCACTTGGAAAAAGACTGTAGTGTATTCTTTATTCAGTTGACCTTGACTGGAGAATTACACTAGTACTTATGTTAAGTATTGAACAGGACCACCGAAAGGATAAGATTATGAGATTCACTGATCGTTGTTGTAATCTATACCTTCAGCGATTGATGCGTTCTCTAAAGCTATAAGATAATATAAAATAGTCGTGTATATTCATTACTTGTTTATTTGATTTACCAAGGGTGATTCCTATTTTATTAGGATGACATACTCGGTACTTTGGTAAATAAGAGTGATTATATGACGAGCTATTATAAATTATTTATGGTACCGTGTTCCAGTGCGCTGGATTGATAACGTCCCCGAAATGAGCTCATGAAGGAATATTGTGTTAAACCCTGCAAGTTGATATTTATCCGACACAATGATTAAGGTTCTGAGTGGTACTAATTTCGGAAATGAATAAGAAGTCGATTAATTATCTTGTCAGTAATTTAATTAATCCACGGACGTTATATCTTAAACATGGGGAGGTAAATCGGTCAATCAGATTAATATTTATTAATCAAGTGGAGGTTTAATTTAATTGATTAAATTGGAGCCAAACGGGGAGAGCAATAATAATATTCTAGTGGGATATATTATTATTTAACTAGTACAGAGTCCGTGCGATGCACGGGGTGCACAATTTTAAGGCTATTTATTCAAGCTTATAATTATATACATGAATAAATAAAAATGTACGGAATATATATAGTACGTGACCGTGCCAAGCACGAGATATATTTATTTGGAGAATATTATATTATAAGATGCAATATTCAATAAAAGTTTATAATACGCAAGAAAATTGTACAATGTTCAAATACCCGTGCAAAACACAAGATATATTTATTTGTTTTATGATTTGATAATATAAACAAATTTATACTTAACTTTGACAAATAAAACAAATAAATACTTTAGTAAGTATTTAATGTATATACTAAATAGGAATATATTTGGTATAATCAAATACCAAATATAATCAAATAAGTCAAAGTGTACATTTTTATTTGGTATTTGATTTTTTTATTATTAAAATATTTTTATTATACTTACCTTTTTAAAATAAAACAAATAAACAAATCAATTAAATAAATAAAATATTATAATATCAAAATAGTAATGACATTTAATGCAGTTGACTTTTCTGGATAGTAAATGTAGTAAATAGAATCTCCTTTTATATAAGTATAGATTGTATAATACGGAAATAGTAATGCAATAAATGTTGTTGACTTTTCTTTATACTAAATCTGGTAAATGGTATACCTTTTAATATAAGTATAGATTTTATTAGGAATTTAGGAATTAATTTTATTCCATATTTATTATTCCAAGACTTAGGGAATATTCCTTCTAGAATCTCACCTAGGGTTAGGAGACTAGAGAGTCTTCTAGAAGGTGATGTTAGGAGAAAGGAATCATGACCTAATATGGATTAGCTTATGGAGTAGAATTAGGATTCCTTGACCTAATGGGATAAGCCCATATTTGGCACCTCCTTAAGGTCCCTAATGGAGCCTATAAATACAACATGTCCCAACCTCTTGAGACACACATGTGAGACTCGTTTTTTCCATCTTTCAAAGAGAGAAAATTTGTCTTGTTCGAGAGTTAGGGAGATTCAATTAATCGCACCACCAAGATTAATTGAAATAGGTGTTTAGGTAATTCATTAGAAGGCTTTAAGGTGAGATTTCTTTAAACCACAAACCTTCATATTTTCCGGTCATCTTCCCCAGCTAATGGGATAAGCCCATTTTCCGGTCGACCACCGCCGGAAAACCACTCCTCGTTCGACTAGGACTCCTCGCTCAACCAGGACTCCTCGCTCGACTAGGACTCCTCGCTCAACCAGAACTCCTCCCTCGACTAGGACTCCTCACTCAACCAGGACTTCTCGATCGACCAGGACTCCTCGCGCCCTAGGAAACGTGCCGCATGACAAAGACCCTGCTCGCCTAGTCCTCACAGGAATAGGAAAGCCGCAGCGCGCGACCCGCACGCATCCACTATTCCACGCCTGATCAGGACTCCTCGCGTGTATAGGAGACGTCCCAAGCACGTACCCGCGTGAGCCCAGACGCCGCACGCCTAGTCCTTTCAGACATAGGAAAGTTGACACACACGCGCATCTGTCCGCATCCCGAACCGCTGCAACCCGACCCGACCTGAGACGTGATCCGTTCGTGATTTAACACTCGACTAGAGTCGACAAAGGCCAAACTCTTCAACCGATTGAGTTGTGGTAATCAGACGATCTCCATCAAAGGAAATTAGAAACGTCTCTGAGTCGGCAGAAATTTTAAAAGGTAATGTCCTAATCCTAACTATAGATTCCGCTGCGTTAGGATTTATTTCGATAAGTTCAATACTGCGCATGTTGTTGACGTTCCTCACAGAACCCAACAACTGGTATCAGAGCCCAGATTAATTCAACTTCGTGCACAGTTTGAATTAGGACTTGCCTGTTTACATGAATTATGTGTGTACGGACGCAGTGGCATAGTAGATTAGAAATTGCAACTGTTTGCAGGGGATTTCAGATCCGACTATTATGGCCCGTATGTATGATTTAATTCATGTATGGATGTATGGTGTTTTTATAAGCCTCGGACATGTCGAGAAGTTTTTTGGGTTGGTGAATGCTTGTAATAAATTATTCGCGCAGTGGGACACTGCATAGTTTATTGCTTTCATAGAAAAACTCGTGTACGACTCCTGTGCGGGTCATAGGATGAATTATGCAATTGTTGTTATATTATTCATTGTTGATCCGACGGATGTGGACCAAACTCGACGGGGCGAGGTGACAAACACACAGACGGATGCCATGGTGATGATCCAATGGCGACTTTCCCGGAGACAGCCTATTCGAAATGAAGAGTGGGAGTCACTGCGAAAGGGGTGTTCCAATTCCTGAAACGGAAAACACATTCAAACAAGGACAGGATTGTGTTTCTCCGTAATATTGGAGATTAATTAATGGCCATAGTAGTTGGATTATAGTTCCTAGTTTATTATTGCTCATTAATTATGCATGTCCTTATTTGCTTTATGTGCAAATTTGAAATAGGAGCATGTCTAGGAAAAATTCCTTAAATTAAATTTATATTAAGTGTGCAATGGGTTGAAATAAATTACATCCAAGGCCTCCATTATAGGTTTGTTAGTGAAGTGGTTTAGATCGATCCCACAGGACGGTTTATTTCACAGTTCTCAAGTACAAATCTCCTTCAAGGATGGTAATAGCGAGCTATTACAAAATAGTACGGGTCATCCACAGATGGACGTATGATTTTGATAGTGAACTTGGTACCAATTAATGGGTTACACTTAAAGTGCAAATTAAAACGATATTCCCACAGGAAAAAGTTATTTTAATTATGCACTAGCCAAAAGATGATACGGCTATTAATAAAGTACTGATTTGTCGGTATGTTATTTAATGGGATTATTCTTTCCTCTTACAATGGTTTAAACCGTAGACGTCCACACTTCGTGGCCTGCGGGGATTCGGTGTTTAGAGGTGCCGTTGAATTTATTCAAGTATTTGTTGTTAGGAATCAATATTTGATGTTAAATTCTAAAAACACTTGACTAAGTAAAACTATGTTTGCATGATCCCAGGAATTCAAAATATCTTTTAGTCCGTTGTCCGTAATTCTCAAAGAAAACAAACTTGTTGGTCCCAATTACATTGACTGGAAAAGGAACTTGGATATAGTGTTAACTGCTGAAGGGTACAAATTTGCTACTGTTGAGGCTTGTCCGGATGTGCCTGCTGAAAATGCGCCAGATAATGAGAAAGAGGCGTATGCTAGGTGGAAAAAGGCTGATGAGATGGCGAGGTGTTACATCTTGGCTTCATTGTTAAATGTGCTTCAACATCAGCATCAGTCTATGGCCACTGCAGCAGATATGCTTTTCAGTCTCAAGGAGTTATTTGGTCATCAGTCGCGGGCTGCCCGACAAGAAGCTATGAGGGTTTTGATGAACACGACCATGCGTGAGGACACTCCCGTAAGGGAACATGCTCTTGCTATGATGGCCCAGCTCAACGAGCTGGAGGTCCTTGGAGATTTTATTGACGGGGAAACCCAGGTTGATCTAGTGCTCCAGTCTTTGCCGAAGAGCTTCGAACAATTTCGGTTGAATTATAACATGCATAAGATGTTGATGACTCTTCCGGAACTTGTTGTTGAGCTTCAGTCAGCAGAGGGCCCGTTTCGTCATAAGACCCAAGCAATGGTTGCCCAGCGGGGTGAAGGTTCTTCTTCCAGGCCTTCTAAAGGTAGGAAGAGGAAGAAGCCCGCAGAAAAGGGCAAAGCGGTCATGAATGATGTGCGACCTCAGCATGCTGCAAAGAAGCCGAAAGGCAAGTGCCACAAGTGCCAGCAGAAGGGACACTGGAAGGCCGACTACCCTCTCCTCAAGAAGGGCGATAAAGGTATATCTTTTTCTTTAGTCGTTGAAACATGTTTAGTGGTGTTATCTACCAGTACCTGGTGTGTAGATACATGAGCCACTGATCATGTCTGCAATTCTTTGCAGGGGTTCCAGGAAACCAAGCGGCTTAGGGAAGGAGAAGTTACCATCTACTTGGGCGATACTAGTAGAGCTTCAACAGTTGCAGTGGGAGACGTCTATTTAGATTTTGGTTTAGATAGGACTTTGGTTTTGAAAGATTGTCTTTATATTCCTAGTTTTAGAAAGAATTTGATTTCAGTTTCTAAGTTGTTTATGAACGGTTTTTCTGCTTCTTTTGATAATAAAGTTGTTATTCGTTTTGGCGAAAAGTTCATAAGTTCTGGTTCATTGGTAGACAATTTGTACATTTTAGAACCAAAGTCATCTCCACTGCAACATAAACAATTACTTAATTCATCTTCTAATCTGAATAAGAGAAAAGAACCTTCAAATATGAATGAAACATATCTTTGGCATCTAAGGCTTGGTCATATAAACCTTAGGAGGATTCAAAGGTTGGTAGCAGACGGGCCCTTGGGGTCGTTAGAAGTCAAGGCTTTTCCAACTTGTGAATCTTGCCTGGAAGGCAAAATGACTATGAGGGTTTTTTCATCAAAGGGGAATAGAGCCGAAGATTTGTTAGGGCTAATTCATTCCGATCTATGTGGTCCTATGTCTATTCAAGCGAGAGGAGGTTTCGAGTACTTCGTTACGTTTATCGATGATTACTCGAGATATGGGTATATTTTCCTATTGCACCGCAAGTCTGAATGCTTTGAGAAATTCTTAGAGTATAAGGCGGTTGTGGAGAAGCAGTTAGGAAAAAGTATCAAGTCATTACGATCTGATCGTGATGGCGAATATCTCTCAAATGAATTTAGAGACTATTTGACGGATAATGGGATTATTTCCCAACTGACTGCGCCAGGCACACCCCAGCAGAATGGTGTGGCAGAACAAAGGAATAGGAAATGCTTAGAGCGATGATGAGTTATAGTATGTTACCCGATTCGTTTTGGGGATATGCCCTAGAAACAGCAGTTTATGTTTTGAACAGAGTACCTTCTTAATCAGTACCATCTACACCATGGGAGTTGTGGAATAGGCGAAAGCCTAGTCTAAGACATCTCAGGATTTGGGGTAGTCCAGCACATGTGCTGAGAACTGATACTGATAAGTTGGAACCAAGAACAGAAGTAAGGCTGTTTGTGGGATATCCTAAGAAAACGAAGGGTGGTCTATTCTATAGTCCCAAGGACCAGAAAGTAATCGTTAGCACGAATGCAAGGTTCTTAGAAGAAGACTATGTGTTAGATCACAAGCCCAGTAGTAGACATGTCCTAGAGGAAATAAAGGGAGTGAGTACTTCAATACCGAGTGCGCTAGATGTTACACCACAAAATACTGCAACACGTATCACTGATGATGCACCTGAGCAAGTAGTACCTCGTCGTAGTGGGAGGGTTGTCCGGCAGCCCAAACGATTGATGGGTCTGGGAGAGTCTTTTGAGGCCGTCCCGGACGTTCTTGAGATCGACCCATGGACATACAATGAGGCACTCCAAGATCGGGACGCAGAGTCTTGGCAAAAGGGGATGAAGTCTGAGATGGATTCTATGGATTCCAATCAGGTCTGGGATCTTGTAGAACCACCCAGTGGCGTACATGCCATTGGATGCAAGTGGGTCTATAAGAGAAAGAGAGGAGCAGATGGGAAGGTAGAAACTTTCAAAGCTAGGCTTGTTGCGAAAGGGTATACTCAGAAAGAGGGAATCGATTATGAGGAGACTTTTTCGCCGGTAGCTATGCTGAAATCCATCAGGATTCTCTTGGCTGTGGCCGCTCATATGGATTATGAGATTTGGCAAATGGATGTTAAGACTGCTTTCCTTAACGGGAATTTAGACGAGGACATCTATATGCAGCAACCAGAAGGGTTCATTGCAAAGGGACAAGAGCGTCTGGTCTGTAAGCTGAAAAGGTCTATTTATGGACTAAAGAAGGCTTCGAGATCTTGGAACATCCGTTTTGACGAGGTTGTTCAATCGTATGGATTTACCCAATGTCCGGATGAGCACTGTGTGTACAAGAAAAGTGAAGGAAACGTGGTGGTGTTTCTAGTGCTATACGTAGATGATATTCTTCTCATTGGAAACAATGTGTGTTATCAAACGTAAAGGTATGGTTATCCAAGCAGTTTGATATGAAAGATTTGGGAGAAGTAGGACATGTTCTCGGTATCAAGGTCATTCGGGACCGAGATAGGAGAAAGTTGTGCCTATCCCAATCTACATACATAGATACTGTCCTGAAGTGTTTCAACATGCATGATTCAAAGAAAGGGGATTTACCTTTCAGACATGGAATCGCTCTATCTAAGAAGATGTCCTCGAGGACTCCTCAAGAGATAGAGGACATGAAGGCAGTTCCTTATGCTTCTGCAGTAGGAAGTCTCATGTATGCGATGTTGTGCACGCGCCCTGATATTTGCTATGCAGTAGGCATGGTGGCGAGATATCAGAGTAACCCAGGGCCGGAACATTGGTCTGCGGTAAAGCATATACTCAAGTACCTAAGAAGGACTAAGGAGTACATGTTGATTTACTAGGCAGATGAATTGCTTCCGTTGGGATACACCGATTCTGACTTCCAGGCAGACATGGACGAAAGCAAGTCAACCTCAGGGTTTGTGTTTACTTTAGGAGGAGGAGCCGTTGTATGGAGGAGTGTCAAGCAGACATGCGTGGCAGACTCAACCATGGAGGCTGAGTATGTAGCAGCCTCAGAGGCAGCGAAAGAAGCTGTCTGGCTCAGGAATTTTCTCCTCGACCTTGACGTGGTGCCGAGTTTGCCCGCTGCAATTACAATATTCTGTGATAACAGTGGGGCAGTAGCAAATTCGAAGGAGCCACGGACTCATAAAGCGAGTAAACACATAGAGCGCAAGTACCACCTGATACGAGAGATCGTTGGACGAGGCGAAGTCGTTGTTGCCAAGATACAATCAGAGGACAACCTAGCAGATCCTTTTACGAAGAGCCTACCGACGAAAGTCTTTTCAAGACACGTAGAAGGAATGGGAGTCATATGTTAGAGCAACATATTAGACTAGTCTTTGAGAATTAGATTAAAAGAGAATTGCGGTTAGGGATAGCCATGAGCTTATTAAGCATAAGTGGCAGATTGTTAGATATGCTGTAAAAGCTTGGCTTTCAGATATTAATAATACCATTTTGATCTGGCAATCATGTTTTAGTAAAAGTATTTATGCTTGTAGTTTATTTATTTATGCTATCATACTCCTTGTCTTACATTGAGATGGTGTGGTTCGTGGTATCGAACAGAAAGGTCACCTATCAGTTCCTTGTAAGACTAAATCATTTGTTCACAGTCTAGATTGGCAGTGAGACCCCACTTGGAAAAAGACTGTAGTCTATTCTTGATTCAGTTGACCTTGACTGGAGAATTACACTAGTACTTATGTTAAGTATTGAACAGGACCACCGGAAGGATAAGATTATGAGATTCACTGATCGTTGTTGTAATCTATACCTTCAGCGATTGATGCGTTCTCTAAAGCTATAAGATAATATAAAATAGTCGTGTATATTCATTACTTGTTTATTTGATTTACCAAGGGTTAATCCTATTTTATTAGGATGACATACTCGGTACTTTGGTAAATAAGAGTGATTATATGAAGAGCTATTATAAATTATTTATGGTACCGTGTTCCAGTGCGCTGGATTGATGACGTCCCTGAAATGAGCTCAGGAAGGAATATTGTGTTAAACCCTGCAGGTGGATATTTATCCGACACAATGATTAAGGTTCTGAGTGGTACTAATTTCGGAAATGAATAAGAAGTCGATTAATTATCTTGTCAGTAATTTAAGTAATCCACGGATGTTATATCTTAAACATGGGGAGGTAAATCGGTCAATCAGATTAATATTTATTAATCAAGTGGAGGTTTAATTTAATTGATTAAATTGGAGCCAAATGTGGAGAGCAATAATAATATTCTAGTGGGATATGTTATTATTTAATTTTATTAGGAATTTAGGAATTAATTTTATTTCATATTTATTATTCCAAGACTTAGGGAATATTCCTTCTAGAATCTAACCTAGGGTTAGGAGACTAGAGAGTCTTCTAGAAGGTGATGTTAGGAGAAATGAATCATGACCTAATATGAATTAGCTTATGGAGTAGAATTAGGATTCCTTGACCTAATGGGATAAGCCCATATTTGGCACCTCCTTAAGGTCCCTAATGGAGCCTATAAATACACCATGTCCCAACCTCTTAAGACACACATGTGAGACTCGTTTTTTCCATCTTTCAAAGAGAGAAAATTTGTCTTGTTCGAGAGTTAGGGAGATTCAATTAATCGCACCACCATGATTAATTGAAATAGGTGTTTAGGTAATTCATTAGAAGGCTTTAAGGTGAGATTTCTTTAAACCACAAACCTTCATATTTTTCGGTCATCTTCCCCAGCTAGTTGCCGCCGTCCGCCGCCGTCGACCACCGCCGGAAAACCACTCCTCGTTCGACTAGGACTCCTCGCTCAACCAGGACTCCTCGCTCGACTAGGGCTCCTCGCTCAACAAGAACTCCTCGCTCGACTAGGACTCCTCACTCAACCAGGACTCCTCGATCGACCAGGACTCCTCGCGCCCTAGGAAACGTGCCGCATGACAAAGACCCTGCTCGCCTAGTCCTCACAGGAATAGAAAAGCCGCAGCGCGCGACCCGCACGCATCCGCTATTCCTCGCCTGATCAGGACTCCTCACGCGTATAGGAGACGTCCCGAGCACGTACCCGCGTGAGCCCAGACGCCGCATGCCTAGTCCTTTCAGGCATAGGAAAGTTGACACACACGCGCATCTGTCCACAACCCGAACCGCTGCAACCCGACCCGACCTGAGACGTGATCCGTTCGTGATTCAACACTCGACTAGAGTCGACAAAGGCCAAACTCTTCAACCGATTGAGTTGTGGTAATCAGACGATCTCCATCAAAGGAAATCAGAAACGTCTCTGAGTCGGCAGAAATTTTAAAAGGTAATGTCCTAATCCTAACTATAGATTCCGCTGCGTTAGGATTTATTTCAATAAGTTCAATACTGTGCATGTTGTTGACGTTCCTCACAGAACCCAACAGTCATGGCACTTCAGGTAAATGTAATTTTTTTTATTATTTCATATTATTGTAATTATGTGGTTTCGTTATTAACTTTGTTTGTTTTATATCTTCCACACAGATTTGGGCTTGTGAATTATTTCCTGAAATTTTAAAGGATTCTGGAATGTCACGGAGGGATGACAACCTTCCTAGGGGCGCCCGATGGACATGTGCAAAGGTGTCATTCAAAAGTGCCAATGAACTTGATAATGCTGAGGTAATTCTTTGTTTCATTAAAAATAAATTTCTTATGAAGTGCATGTTTATTTTGGAACAATCGCTTCTAGCTAGATTTGTAGATTGATTATTTGTTATATTTTTTGGTGCTAGATTACATATTCACCTTTTTTGTTAACGGCCGAGGAGAGGAACGCGTCTTACATGACGGGCATCGACAGAGATTTATCATCGAATGTTCAATACATTCACCGTGATCAGTGGGTGAGCAACTGTCAACCATTGTCGGCCACAAAGCATGGACGGGGGTTAAAGACAATGCGACTCTCAAAGAAGGCTCATTCTGCAAACAATCCGGATATTTCTGAAGAAGATGAACATATTCCGCCAGCAAAAAGAAGAGCGCATGTTGTACCGGAAAGACCACATTCAGTTGCATTTGAAAGAGCAACTGGATCATGTACCAGAGTTGACGAGACGAAGATTGAAGATGTTGTATCCAAAAAAATTGAAGAGGCTTTTGCTAGGATGTTCCCTAGGTTTGTTGACGCGGCAGTTACCGAGGTGATTAAACGATTGGATGATTATCTAATCGTTCGAAGTACGGCCCGTCCCGGATCTGAGGATTTGGAGACCGTGAAGGATGATTTGGGGCAGGATGATTTGGGGAAGGGAGAAGAATGGAGGCAAGATAGAGACGATTAGAACAAAAAATCTGATTTTGTAAGTTTGTATTATCTGCAACGTTCCCTTATTTTTTTATACAAAAAAAAATAAATAAATTTGTTTACATCCTTAAAACATGTTGCTTTTTTTAGTTTGTGATATTTTTTATTGTCTAAAAATTTTATAAAACTATCGGTTGTAATCTTTAATTCTTTCAAACATTTGAACACAGGTAGTTGAGTCCGGTGATCGTGGTGTTCCACGTGAGGATGTTGAGGATGTTGTGGATGAGAATGAGGGTATTGCATAGAAGTAAAAGCAACATCCTAAAAGGCCAAGTCATTATGCACCAGGAGCATCAGCCTGATCTTGGTGCGACCGAATGGCTTGGAGGCTAATATTCAGATTGTCGAACCGGGCGTTGATTTCTCTCATGTATCTATCGTAGCGGACCTCAAATGTTGACCACCACGGCGACGGTTGCGTCCACCACGCCGGCGGTTCAGACGACCATGCCAGAGGCTGTTGTGGCTGCGGCGGTGGCACTTCGGGCTCTTCAATAATCATGTGCTCTTGCGTCTGCATCTCCTCCTCCGCCTCGTGTGTGTCCTCCTCTTCTTCAGCCTGATCGGTCGCCGTCCCCCCCTTCAATTTGTCCATGTAAGATCTAAAAGCCGGGTGCAATGTGTGATCTCGAAAGGTGTGACGATCCATAAGGAAACCAGCATGATGGAGCTCGTAGTAATCGATACGAGTCATCTTAATTGGAGCACTGCCCGACGCCTGTGGGTCTACTTTGAAATGTTTGGCCAGAGCCGCGACAATATGCCCCATGCATGGATACGCAGTTTTGCGTTGGATAATGTCCAGAAAGCTGTGACGTAGGGCTTTGAACATTGTCGGTCGCTTTCCTCTGAGCATGCACCAAAGTAGAAGAAGTTGCCAACGACTGACCTTGCTCGCTTCTTTTTTTCCGAAGATGTTGTAGCACAAAAATTTATGAATCACAACAATTGCACCATCTTTAATCAACCCATTTGGCAGACCAGAGGAATTCCGAACGGTGCCCGGTGCGATCTCGGGCCAGAATTTATCGGGAGAAAACTCGTTGGTGTCCCATTGCTCTCCCCACCTGAAATCTTTTATACCAAAAACGCTCTCAATAGTATTCCAGGAAAAGACACAATTATTTTCGAGCAGACGGCATTCCATATACTCGTCTCCGGTTCCTTCTTTTTTTAAGGTGAGTGTGCTGAAAAATTCTAGAGTAAGGTTGTCGTACGCGGGCTCATCCATATTGGCGTATTTTGTCAATCTGAGCTTCTCTAGGTACCCTCCACTAGAATACCAAGATCCTCCAGTAACTTGAAGTCAAACGTCTTCGGTCTGATTATCTTCTTTTGCGAGAGGCAATGGTAGGTCTCCCCTTTTATGCCTGAAAATATAGCAAAAGGGACATTATAAACCGCCCGGAGATCCGTCGGTTCCTGGACAGCTTGAGACGAGGATTCACCTTTCTTCCGCTTGCCAGTCGCAGAAGTTCCCGCGTTCGCAGCATTTCCTTTTGTCCGAGTTGAACGTTTTGGTCCCATTTTGGAGTTGGAACTAGTTTAGGAAATTCGTCAAACACCTTGCGGGCGGAATCCTGGGAACAGATAATGGTCGAAGAATTGAAACTACAAAATCAATGTTTTCAACTCACATTCTAAGCCCAAGAGCATAGCACATAATGGTTCAACACAACTACAACAACCAAGACCAAATCAAGCTTCAAAATTTCAACAAACTTAATAAATCTAGCATGCCTTAACCCTTCATAAACTGAAACTAAAGCTCAATAACATCACAAGATGTCGGCCAAAATTATGCATAAAAGGCAGTCATAAAAGGAAGGCTAATCGTAAAAGGTCGGATAAGGGCGGATGATGAGGACGGCCGCCGTAAAAGGAAGACTATTGGGCTCCGAGAACGGTTCGTCCGACAGAACTCGGGTCGCTGAAAACAGGACGTGGCTCGGTTGGGTTCGTCGTCACGGCTGGCTGGAGGTCAAAGCTCGGAGATTGCGGGTTGTCGTCGGAAGTTGAGGGTCGCAATCGCCGGTGAAAAGTGAGCCATCGGGAGAAAATCAGCGTGAAAGTGAAAGTGAAGTGTGGAATCGATTTCTGCCCTAATCGCGTAATTAAACCCGCAACCTTGACCGCGCCTCGCGAGCCTTGAGGTGCATAATGCCTTAAACACTCTGTCCTTTACCGCGAGTCGCCCGCGAGTCGCGACATCTTCACCGCGAGTCGCGAGTTTATCCGCGATTCGCTTGATAAACACTATTTTTTTTATTATTACAAGTACATGGCGTAACGATAGCGCATTTTCCCGGCACAACACACACACAACTGGATATTTTAGTGACTTTAGGCAGTATGAAGTTCACTCACAATCAATAACCATTTTAGTAGAGCGTTATAAAAATTAAAAAAAAAAAATAAAAATTACATTACAAAACGATGATTACATTAACACAATAGAAATACACAGAACAATTTCTCCCACAGAGTCAATAACCACACACAAATCATTCATACAAATAACATCCCAATTATGTTTGAAACCAAAAAAAAAGTTCATTAACGACGATTACATTTGCACTTGTGTGCAAATTCGTCTAGTATGGCCTGGTTGTCTACATATTGCATACCTACGAACTTTTTTTCCTGACGATGAAGCGATAGTCGAGGGATCAACTTGAGGGAAAACATGACAACAAGTCGTGGAGTAATGCCCACGTTCATTACAACGTGTACAGAATGATGATTTCCCAGAACTTGAAGCAGGCCCAGTGGATGGTATACGGATCATCCTTGGTCGTCCGGCTTGTTTTGGACTATTCGGTGATTTCACAACCAATGCCCTAACCTCTTCCGGTAGAATCCACTCGCTTAGATGAGCAATGGGCATGATTATCGGCTCGTAAAGTCTGCGCAAGATTGTTGTCTTGTAGTAGTCATGTACATAGACGTATACCGACTCATTTGCAGTCCTAATAATAACCGATTAATCTTGGGACACAAAATATTAATTTAAAGGTAAATGAGTATTATAAAAAAAATAAAATAAACCATTACCTTATTGCCTTTATTGCATGTGGACATGGCAATAACTCAAATTGGAAGCTAAGGCAAGTGCACGTCCGATCATTTAGATTGACAACATAATTATGTAACCCGTCTTTGATTTGGTACACATGGTGACTTATAGGGGAAGATACGAACTTCTGAGCTTGTTCTTTATATTCCACCAATTTCTTTGATATTTGAAGAGGAACTTCATCATCAATTTTCTTCGCCTCAATCCGCCTCTCGTGAAACCATTGTTCCAAAATGTGTCTAATGCATTCAAACAAAGCACAAATTGGCAATCTTCGAGCCCAACGTACCCTATTGTTGAATACCTCACATGCATTCGAGGTCATAAAACTGTACCGCCTAACAGGACATTGGCTACGTGCCCATCTACGAGGCAATGCATTCATTAACTTAGTCCATGCTTTGTCATGATCCTTCTTGAGCAACGCCATTGATCTGTCGTGAACGATAGGGGAATAGCTATACGAAGCTTTCATGTATAAATGAACTACTTCACGACCAAACTTTCGAATATTTTGGCGTAAGTGGTACGTGCAAATAACATGAGTTGCTTCGGGGTACGCAACCTCCAACTCGACATTTCCTGAAGCTCGTCTTGATCAGAAACAATGACCAAGTTTTCGGGACATCCGAATACATTACGAAGCGCATGTAGAAACCACGCCCAAGCATTGTGCTCTTCCACGTCACCTATACCAAAAGCCAATGGAAATATCTGCTCATTTCCATCTTTTGTTGTTGCTACGAACAGAATGCCTTTATATTGACCCTTCAAATGAGTACCATCAACCACAATCACAGGGCGACAATAATTAATGAATCCGTAGAGGCATGTAAGGAAAAGAATGCGTACTTGAACACATCATCGTCATTTGTCTCATAGCATGTGGTGGTTCTAGGATTTTCTCTCATCAACATATGAAAATATCCAGGAAAAAGTTCCCAAGATTTATTATGATCTCCATAAACGAAGTCATACGCGACATTATGAGACTTTAGTGCTTTATTGTATTTGAGCGTAATACCATGCTCACTCTCTAGGTCCATCATTATATCTCTCGGCTTTAACACCTGCCCTTCTGCCAATAACTTTGGCGCATATAAAGCTCCAATGATCTTGGAAGGCAACTGTCTAGGGGCTGAGCGACTGAGGTCGAGCATACATGTATGATGGTTGAATTTACATATTTTTCAATTACCACCAACCATTGCATTAGCACGAAGTAAAAATAGGCAGTCTTTATGCTTGCAGACGGATTCAAATCGAGATTGTGATGACCTTCGTGTTCGAGGCTCCACTTTGTGTTGCAAGTGGTAGAATTCCAACCTCATTATCAGTTCTTCCTTTGTACCAATTATCATCCCACTAAATAATTCGATTCCGAGTCTAACATAGGAGGAGGAGGCTCTTGGACCCGAGTTTGCACATGCGGAAAATGATAAGTTACTCCAGGAACCATCCAACCGTTGCTCGAATCTTCTTTTTGTTCCAAAATACTCGATTTAAGTGTTGGCACATTATGAATATCAACACTCTTCCTCCGAGCGATGTCCTCATTTTCATTATCTTGCTCGAGTTGCTCATTCTCGTCATCATTTTCGCTATCATTCTCGTGGACGATCGCTTCTCTATTGAAATCATCATAATCTCGACCATAATTTCTGGGGTACATCATTGGCTAGAAATCAATTTCTGGGTACATAAATCAATTTCTAGTCCCAGAAATTGATTTCAAGACCCAAAAAATTGGTTTCTGACACCATAAATACCAGAAATCGATTTGTTGGCACAAAAATCGGTTTTCTGGGTCCAAAAATCGATTTGTTTGCCCAGAAAGCAAAGAAATCGATTTCTTGGTCATTCTGGAGACAGAAATAAATTTCTGGGTCCAGAAATCGATTTCTTGGTCATTTCTGGAGACAGAATAGCTTTCTGGGACCAGAAACCAAAAATCACAGAAATCAATTTCTGGTCCACGAAATCGATTGCTGGGACCATAAATCCCAGAAATCGCTTTCGGTGACCAGAAATCAATTTCTTGACACGATTTCTTGGTCACAGAAATCGATTTCTGGGACCAGAAACCACAAATTGCAGAAATCAATTTCTTGCACCAGAAATAGATTTCTCTGACCGGAAATTTATTTCTGGGACCAGAAATCCCAGAAATCGATTTCTGGTCACAGAATTCGATTTCTGTGAACAGAAATCAATTTCATGGTCACAGAAATCGATTTCTGGGACCAGAAACCACAAATCGCAGAAATCAATTTTTTGCACCAGAAGTAGATTTCTGTGACCAGAAATCCATTTCTGGGACCAGAAATTCCAGAAATCGATTTATGGGACCAGAAACCACAAATTGCAGAAATCAATTTCTTGCACCAGAAATCAATTTCTGTGACCAGAAATTCATTTCTGGAACCAGAAATGCCAGAAATCAATTTCTGTGACCAGAAATGCATTTCTGGGACCAGAAATTCCAGAAATCGATTTCTGCGATTCTGAATGATTTCTGGACCAGAAATCATTCAAATGTTCAAGAAATTATTCATGCCCACAGAAATCATTTTTCTTTTACAAATATTCATGTTATTAATTTGATACTATATATGTGAGCCATTAATAAAAAAGAGAAATTATAGACATACCTTTACACTATTATTTCCGATTTATCACTGTAATGTTGCCGGAATTTTTGTAATATGGAGGGAGAATGATTTTTTTTTTTATGATTATTTTTTTTATGAGAATGTTTTTTTTTTAGATGAGAGATAAAATTCAAAATGTAGGAGTGAATGTCATAGGAAGAAAACACGGATGAGAAAAATGATGAAGTTGTGCATTTTTGTCATTTAGATTAACAATTTTTTATTTCCTTTAAAAAAATAGATAGTAAGGTTAAATTTGTCATTTTAAGTGCCAAAATGGCTAAAAAAGATGTTTTTACCAAACTATGGCTAAAATTTGTGTTTCACAATTGAAAATGGCCAAAAAAAAAATTCACTGTTTTATATATGGAGGTTATATTTATTCTCCATTTTTTACTTTATAAAAATATTTATTGTTCCGTACAAAAACACATCAATTGTGTGTATTTTATCATACACCAAATATTCTCCAAGACCTGGTTTTTTCTTTTCAAAGATTATGACTAAAAAGTTTGAGTATTTTTCAACGCAAGATCTGTTTTTTTATAATAATATTTTTTTTATATACTTTGTGATTCATATTATTATTTATTAAGTATATAATTATATACTTTTTCTTGTCAAATAATGTGAATATTAGGCTCTGCGCCAGGTCGGCATTTAGGAAGTTAGGTGTGTAGGCTAGACCTGCTATGCATAGAAAATTTTGAAATAATTGTCTCTCTGAATAACACAGTATATTCATATTTTGAAAATTAATGTTATACTTAAAATTTGCGTATTACAATGATACAATATTCCACCATTTTCTATGTAAATTGGAATAAGACCATCTCTAGCCCTTATCTCTACTCTAGCGCGAACTTTATTCTACTAGTGTGTATCCCTTGCGATGCACGGAAACAATATTATAAATAGACCTCGAGTTTGAGTCACTCAATGGTGGAAGTGGAAATTACTATTGATCTTATTTAAAAAGAAGAAGAAAAAAAATAATTATAAATTAAAGAGGAGGATAGACAATACTTAATAATTATAAATAAAGATTCGGGATCAAACAATGTAAAATTATTTTGTATAAGAGAACATAAAAAAAATTGATTACAATTATTATTATACTTTTTTGTATGGTTAGCTTATAATATTTGTAAAAATATTAGTAATTAGACCGATGAAAATTAGCTTCTTAAAGTAGATAATGGATTTCTAGTCGTAATTATGAATTGGTTTCTATTTTATTTTATTTTTTCTTTTTAAAGATAATGGATTTCTAGTAGTAATTATGAATTGGTTTTTATTTTATTTTCTTTTTTCAAATTTGTATAGATAAGGATAAGATATTTTAAACACGTATGCAATGGGATTTGTACAGAAGAGATAAACTCGTGTAGATTTATACTAAAAATAGGAAAAAAGAAAAACAAATATTTATTGTCAAATAACGGTTTTGATAAACTAAAAAACAGGAAAAAGAGAAACAAATCTTTACCCAATTAATGAGCCGATTTTTTTGCCTATTCAGATTTGTCCAACAATTACTATATGCAAGATATATTTAATGATTTTGGCGGGAAAAAATTTCCAAATTTGTAAAAAGATTATTCTTTTTATATAATGATAGATTCTAGAGTAGAGTTAAACATTCACCTTCAACCCTTATCTCTACATTTTACTATACATCAAATATATTATTTTGTTATTCAATTTTATTTCAAATAAATTAGTATATATATGTATATTTAATGTTATATAACTATTTATTACCCAATTAATAAAAATATATTTTATTTATGATTTACGTTTGTTGTAAACTTTTAATTTAATGAAATATACTTGTTGGAATGTGTTAATTTATATTCACACGGTACCATTTTAATATTTAAAAAATGCAAAATAAAATTATAATACATCAATAAATAAAAAGTACAAAATTATTTAGTATAAAAATACATTGCACAAAGTTATTTAGCATAAATATAAATTTACTAATACACATTGTACAAAAACTTATTATCAATATTACATTAAAATACATAAAAATACAAAAAAAAAAATGATAAAATATAGCGCAGGTGTTACAGTGTTGCGCCACATGTGGCGCAACACTATTCATTCCTCCCATCTAGCGCAGATATCTGCGCATCGTTGGAGGGCAGCTCTGCGCTATTTTAGCGCAAAGATACATATGTAGCGTTGCACTGCGGATGGTCGCATGTGGCGCAACACTATTCATTCCTCCCATCTAGCGCAAATATCTGCGCACCGTTGGAGGGCAGCTCTGCGCTATTTTAGCGCAAAGATACATATGTAGCGTTGCACTACGGATGGTCTAATATGTTTCATTTGTCACTAACTTCATACTCCATTTTTCATTGTCAAACTTATTTCAGTAATAATGACATATATTAATTATAGTTTAGGCGGTAAAAAACTTTTTTTCTTTCAGCTACTTCGCTTATATATATATAGTTAACCTCACTTTCGATTTTGTGTGTTTGAGTCCAATGTTGTGAGAGATGGTCGTAGTATTGTTTTGCGTAGACTGTTAAGTGAAGTGACACAAGTTTGATCTCAATGGTTGTCAGAGCATTGTTAAGAGAAGCCGTATTGAGTGAGCATATTTGATGACCACTTATTTTATATCCATAATATTATTCATATTGAGTGAGCACATATGATGACCACTAACTTCATGCGCATCTATAATTCTAAATTGTATTTAAAATCTCATTATTTTTCCTACTAATTTATGCATCATGATGCAACTTTATATTTGTTTTACTCGTTGTTAGATTACATTTTGTAGGTGGTAATATATTTAGTTTTCTACGGTGATCTTAATTATTATTTATTTATTATAATATATTTTGACACACCGATTATAATTTTTTTTTACATTTATAGAAAGGCTAAACTTGGCTCGGCAAACAACACTAGCAATCTTAGATTATGTTAAATCGTGACCCACTCATTGTATCACGGAAATAAACAAAAAAAAAATAAATAAATAAATAAAAGTCACAAACTTGAGCAACCCAAGTGACATTGTGACCTCGGGTCGCCACAGGTTTTTATGTAGGAATGAGACACTTGACCCATTCTTATTGAACAATTGTATTTTTTTTGTTTCTAAAAAAAAAAATACTAAACTTTGTATTTTTTTATTCTCTACAAATAGAGACCACACTTGATATGTTTTAGAACATAATTGCAATTTTTTAATAAATTAAAATAAAAAAAATATTTAAGTTGAGTTGAGTTGGGGATAGTGATAAATTGGGTTGAAAGATTGAGGTGGAAGAGAGAGAAATAATTTTTAATTTTAAAGTTGGGTTGAGTTGTGTTGGAAATAAGACTACATTTATTGGTGACCCCAAGGAGTGGGTCACCGATTAAAAACAAAAAAAAAAAAAGAAAAAGAAAAGTAGTAGGTTGTGCAACCGAGATCACCAGAAATTCTATGGCGCCCATATGGGCACCATATGGTGCCATAATCTTCACGATCTAACGCCTAATATTCCACAATGAATATTAGGCGTTAGATCGTGAAGATTATGGCACCATATGGTGCCCATATGGGCGCCATAGAATTTCTGCCGAGATCACAATGTGATCCAAGGTTGCAACCGATTGCTTTTTAAAAGTGGACACTTGTTCCTTTCTTATTGGTTAAATATATTTTTTTTTTGTTTTAAGAAAATAAAAAATAAATACTAAAATTCATATTTTTTTGTTATCTACAAATAGAGACCACACTTGATATATTTTGAAACACAATTGTATTTTTTAGATAAATTAAAATAAAATAAATATTTAGGTTGAGTTGAGTTGAAAATAAAGATAAATTTGTTTGTAAAGTTGAGTTGTGTAAGTAGAGGGGAGAGAAACAATTTTTAATATTGTGTTGGGTTGGGTTGGGTTGGGATAAAGATCAATGGGGGGAATGTGGTCTCACTTTTGCTGTTCAAATAAATAGAATAGGGAGTTAGGTCAAGAGTTCATTTCCGCATCCTCTCTGCTCTCCCAAATCGAAAAACCTAGTTGATGGCTTATTCTTCCCTGGTGCGCCGCGGCCGAGGTTTTGCTGGATTTTCTAGTTATTTGATTTCTGGAAAATGGAGTCGCGACTGTAATTGGTTTTGTCGGAGAGGCATGAGCACGGCGGCGCTGATGTCGCCGGAAAAAAGCAATCCATCTTCTTCTTCTCGTTCTTCTCCTTGGCTGATGCTGCAACCCGCATATGAAGCCTGCGCCGTCTGCAGTGCCGCCACGATGAATTACAAGTTCTACAACTTAGCGGAGAACAGGGTCGTGACCTTGAGGGTCCCACAAATACCCTTCGGCCTTCTGAGTTTCCGGGGTTCCTCCAGCGGTGGCTGGCTATCCCTTGTGCAGCCCGAAACCCACGATCTGTTACTGTATAACCCAATATCCCGCCGCAGCATAAAGCTCCCACCTTCCTACGGCCCATCAGTTGATCTAAACAGAGCACCCGTTCTCCATAAGTCCTTCCTCTCTTGCTCTCCCGACACTGAAAATGGTGTGGCCGTGAGCCTTACCTACTGTGGAGATTCCATGGCTGTGTGCTGCCCCTTGTCCAGTGACAAGTGGAACTGCTTCCGCACCAATTCCGGCGGCAGCCATTATTTCCATTATTTAGATTGCGTCTACTCCACAAGCCAACAGACACTCTTTGCCCTCACAAGCACTTTCCAGTTGGAGGCTTGGGACCTGACGGCTGCATCCCCAGAATTGATACGAATTATGGGTGAGTTTAGTAATATCCTCAACCATGAAGAGAAGATGATGAAGAAGAAGAATAAGAAGTTGTTAGGGTCTAGAGATGACTTGACATGTTTGCATGGTTACCATCTGGTGGTTGCCGGAGAGGATCTCCTGGTGGTGACTCAGTACGTCATGCTATCGGTTGACTCGAATGGCTTGTATGTTGACTTCGAGGCAGAAGAATCAGATGAAGAATCAGATGAATCGGCTTTTGGCCATCCGACCGCGACTATTGATTTTGATGTTCATAGATATGATCCGGAGGATGGGGATCTTAAGTATGTGGAAGGTTCGTCTTTAGGTGGTTGGGCTCTTTTCGTTGGTCACTACAACCACTCTGTTGCGTTGCGTGCGCGTGACTTCCCAGAGCTGAAGCCCAACTCCATTTACTTCACGGATGCCTTAGCAGATTTTAGTGTTTGTGGTAAAGGTGGCCAGGACATTGGCATCTTCAGTTATGAGGACAAGACTGTGTCACCATGCTATTATCCATGCGACCCTGCCAACTTAAAATCGTTGGTCCCAACGCCCATGTGGTTTTTCCCAAGCAACTTCTGATTTTGGGATTTTGTGGATTCTTCATTTTGATTAGTAATTTTCATTTTGGACTTTGCTGTAGCATGTTTTGTTCTTTGAAAATTTATTTTGTGTGGGATGTCTGGAATAATTTTGACGCAAGCTTTGGGCACTTTAGCATTTTTCATCAGCAATCTTTCTTACCAACTTTTCAGTCTGATAGATAGAGATACTATTGCTATTTTTTTAACAAAATCTAAAGAGTATGGTGTGGAATACATAATTGCATCACAAAAAGTGAATGAGAAAATAGCAACATGTGTTATCATCAACTCAACTCTATGCTGGGATTTAGGGGTGAGCATGGGTCGGTACGGTTCGGAAATTGATAAATCTCCAGAACCGAACCGAAGTTCGGAGATCACTAAAATTCGATCTCCAGAACCGTACCAAAAAATCGGTTCGGTCCCGTTCGGAGATTTTTATTTTTCGGTTCGGTTCGGTTCGGTTTTCGGGACTATCAAAACGGTTCGGCTCGATTTGGTTCGGTTCGGATATTCGGAGATTTCTTATCATTTTTTAAATTTTTTTGAATGACCACCTAGTTATATTTTATTTTTTATATGTTTTTTTTAAATCCAACATTCATCAATACTTCATCATACTAATGATTTTATTTTTAAATCAACTTTAGAAGTAACCCTAAATTTTAGTTAAGACTAAATTCAACTAACATTGAAAATTTAAATTCAAATAAAATATAATACAGTTTTATATTAAAGTAATAATTATTTAACCTTCAATACCATGTTAGTTATAAGATAAACTAATGGTAAGTATCGATAACTTTAAGTAAAGCTTAATTTTTTTTTTTAAATCTTTAACCTTTCATTCCATTTTTTTTTTTTTAAACATGAGAAATTCAATTGTAGATCAAGTATTACTAAACATGAAATTTAAGTGAATCTTAGTTGTTATTACTATATTTTATTTGCATTTTAAAAATTCTCAAATTATATAGGATTAAAGTTGACATAAAATATATTAATAACACGCATCTATTTTTATAATTCGGTTCTTAATTTCGGTTCTTCGGTTCGGTACGGTATAGGACGGTTCAGTTCGGTTCTCGGTACCGATATTTATGAAATCTCCAGAACCGTACCAATTATTTTTTCGGTTTGGTTCGGTTCGGAGAAAGTCAAACGGTCAACGGATATTTTTCGGTTCGGAGTGATTTCGGTTCGGTTTTCGGTACGGTTCGGAATTCTCCGAGTCCCATGCTCAGCCCTACTGGGATTAGGGGACGACGAGAGTAGAAGCAATGACAGTATCACTTGTATGTTGTAGTTAGTGTGGATTCTGCTTCCACTGCTCAGCTAAAATGATGATAGTTCTAAAGCTAAATTACAGGGCATCTGTGATGCATAGATTCAAAATTTCTGCAACTTTACAACGAATGCTTTTCAAGTTTTAGCAGCTGGCCCATCGACTAGAAAACTGTGATTTTTAACTCTGTTTGCATCTGCCAATGTCTGAGAAGCTTTCTACTCCTGTAATAAGTCTCTCCCTTTAATCTGTTTCTGTTTTGTAGTATCCTGACAACGATTTTTGATAGAATTTTTTCATTTGTGGTCATGGTTTGTTTGGAATTAAGGTTCTTCAATCAGTCGTGCCCATAAAAGATGGAGAGGTGGTGCTCGGACAATATCAAGGCTGTAAGGATGATCCAGCAGTTGCAGACAACTCAAATACTCCACTTCATTGGCAACAGAAATTTTGCTCTTAGATGGGAAGGTAGATAACGCATTTCCGTTTTAGCTATTCCATCAATATATGTGAATGGATATTATTTCTATCTGGTTTTTTCATCTTGGGAGAAAAAGTCTTAAAGTCGCCTAAAGAAAGTAACCTTTACTGGTTACAGTCGCATTACCGAGATATTGTGTGTCCTATAATGACTTTTTGAATTACTGTAGGTGTGACTTTATACTGAAGGCAATGTATGAATAGCTTTAAATTCGAGAAAAAGCATAAATATGGTTCTTGTTATGAAATAATAAAATAATGTATGTGAATGACTATTTTGCCCTCGATGTATTTGTATTATTACAAATTGTGCCATCAGGAGTTTCCTATAAATAGGAGTTTCAGTTATAATGAAAAACACACCTAAGAGAATACATTTTCTCTATTCTCTCTCTTTCTCTCTAATTTTATAACACGTTATCAGCACGAGTCTTTGCCCTTTAGAGCTCGATTTGTAATATGACGAGAGTATGCTCTACGGTTGCATCTTTGAGATGAACCTCCGTATCAGAAATCCGATTATTACTTATTATTCTTCTCTTGAATCAACTCAATATGCCAGAATTATGAATTTTATCTTTACTTTATCATGATCATTTTTCATCACTTTCTTTCGGCTAAGCTTTCTTAAAGCAACCATCATGCTTAAGCACCATGAGGAGGAAGACTTCCACCATCTTAGCCTCCAGATTCAAACGCAAAAACAAAGAAAAAGCTCCAAATTCATGAAGCTGATCATGGTACAAATGATAAATATATACTTTACCCGAGAGGTATGTCAAAACTAATCCACCAGCATCGTGTATGTAATTTCTCATGATTTTGTTATCTCGCCTGTGATTTAACACTCTTTCCAATCACATAAAAGTAAAAAAATTCATGGCTAATGAGTAAGGAATAATATATGAACCATACATTATACTTTTATGGTGAGAAATGAAAATGAATAATGATCGAGCATAGCAAAATTTGATGTCCAGCCAAGAGAAATAATAAACTTTTTGAGAATAACAAAGTTGGAGCTTAGGGATAAAATAAGTAGCTTATAAATATTTGATAGGAGAGGAACACCGAAGACGAAAGGCATTTGATGGAAGAGAAATAAATGATCTTTTCATTTCGTGAGAAAATTGTAATGGTGATATATATATATATATAATATTGAATCATGTTTGTAAGAAAATGAGAAATAATTTAATGACCGCCCACTTATGTCACAACACCCACCAAGTTTGACAAGTTAACATTATATAAATGCCAAAACCATTTATGACCATGACCTTTGGGAGCCACTTTTCTCAAAGCATAAAGAAATGAAGATTAGATGTCGGTAGACACCATTCAAATGAACAAGTGTTAGGAATTAAAATACATTGAAATAAATGCATTCACTATTTGATTGTGACACTTAGAATAAATACATGAACCTATAATTCATTGTGTATGTAGGCAATGATATTTAATGTTTTATATTAACAATATATTTCAATGATTCATTAAACTTTAAAATCTAATTTTCTCAAAAACAAAAGGCATACATGATCAAAATTAGTGTTTTACAATATCATAATATTTCATTTAAATAGAGCTTCGATTTAAGACCAATATTGATATGGTTTATTATATTATATGATTAAGAAATGTTTGAGTTACTCTATTGTAAAAAATTATTTGGTACGTGGACATGTGAATATTTATGGATTGACCCATATGATATGAAAAGAAATATGTGTGGCTATACAAACTGGCCAGTGCGGCTCTATCGTCGGCATGTGATATTTAATGATAGTCGATGGGTCAACTGTTGAAATATGAAAAATCATGTGAAATGGCCGAATAGTGCATCCGTCGAAATAAGATTTGAACAACTAAGTGAACGGGTCAGTGTATTGAATAATGATGACCAGTGATGGCCATATGATAATGATAATCAGTGATATGAAATGGCCAGATGATAAAGCCATGTACAACAGATAGTACATATAAAAGGATATGAATGTCTATATACACATGGGCCGGCCAGTGTGGCTCTGCCGCCGGCGACGGGCATTACAAATTAAGTGATAGCCGATGAGTGAAATTAATGATACTTTATATTTGACCATGTGAAAGTTAATTAAAGTCCTTGTCGTGAACATACAATATATGGACTTACCTGGTCCTGAAGGAACAATTGATAAATTCTCTAAATTTATTGATGGAGAAACGAATATTGATGATTAAATGATATCTGGTATACTGGTACTTGAAGCTACCATCTTATGATTAAACAAAATGATACTAGTAGCTATCACTGGATGATTGAACAAATTGAAAAAAAAGTGGTATCAAAAGCTACCAGTTATGGGTGATCACACAAAATGATTTCTCAATATATTATATGAGTTTAAGAGGATATATCAGATGACAAGAACACATTGAGATACAGAATCATACAGATATTACAATAAAGTGCTCCGGAAGAAGCACAAATGATAATGATTGTAGTCATGAACTACTATACACTGAGAAAAATTGAAATTGATATTATTATTACTGAGAAACAAGTACAAAATGTTCAGATGGTGGAAATATGGAAAAGAGGCAGTAAATACTCGATGAATACAAAATATGCAAAGATTACATAATAGAACCCAAAAAAGAAGGGTGCGTCTCGAGAGTGTAAAACTCCGTAACTCTGCCACCCATGAATGATATCTGGGTTCATATTTGAATAATATCTGGGTTCATAATGAGAGATCTAAAGGATCAAAAGCTCTTTTTCGCTTGACCCCTTGTGTTTCCACAGAATCTTGAAATGTGATGCATTCTTGAAGCTTTTTGATAAGTTCAGCAGACGTGTCAGCAGATTTGAATACTTCTCTCATTGAAGGAGATATAAAGTTTTGATATACTCCTATGTCTAAAAATCCAAGCAAACCATGAAAGAAGTTATTAAAGTTCAATAGACCTATGGGCTTGTTATGAAGTTTCAATTCTGCCCATAAAGCAATGATGAACATTGTCATCAGCGTTCCATACCCGCCTGGAAGAATGATAAAAGCATCGCTATTGTTCACCATATCCATCATACAATCATGAATGGAATGAGTTAACATCATGCTTGTGGAATCCTTGACGACCTTTGTTGAAGCTCTACGAAAAGGTATGATACTTTTCACTTCTATCTCAAAACATTGTCCAGCCATTAAGAGACTATCATAGAAAGTATTGCTAGTCCCTCCATACAGCAAATTGATTTTTTGATTCCCCATCTCTTTGACTAACTGACTTACAATATCAATAGTTTGAGAAAAACTTACCAGTTTAGAACCACCAAGAACACATATGGTTTTGATCGGTTGAAGAAAATTATTACCTTGCGAAGACTCTGAAACATCCATCTATTTATTGATAAACTGAATTTTTCAAAACTTTGTGAGGCATATGATTATGATGAACGACTCGCTATTTAAATAGAAAGTTTTACAAAGCAATAAATAATTTTACTGTTTTCTTCTGACAATTGCAACTGACAGATAAGGTGTTGGGTTTTAAATAAATCTTATCTGTCGGCAACTATAAGTTTTTCTAGAAAATTACAGTACAACATACTAAACTGTATTAGTATGATTTTTCGTACTAACAAGACCAGTTTTACAAACTTGATCTTTTGAAATAATATTTTCGAGACTATAACGTTCTTCTTCATTTTTGAACTGAATCCATAAAGACATAAGCTCACGATGCACGTATCCACTAGGATGTGTCTCAAGAATCTGTTGAATCGTTTGATCCAAAGACTCCTTACTCAATCCATCCTTTATAAACGTTATTTTATCTTCTCGATTTTTGGACACGTACCCCACAGATATACATCGTGTGTCACAAGTCCATCGAGCGCATTTGAAGCATCCACCTAACCTTTTTGCTCTTCGTTTCTTTGCATAAGTACTTTTACCCATACCTGGCATATATTTATATGAATTTGGAAACTCTCCAGACAATCGAACTTGTGCTTCGATCAACCATCTAACATCATTTGGAATACCATTATTCATTAGCATCCTCAATCTTTCTAATCGAGATCGATAAATCCTTTTTATGATATTTTTCGGAAGAAAAGAATAATATTTACGGATATTTGAGAGTGCTAAATCCATTTGTAAATTCGGACCTTTGTTAAAGAAAATTGAATGAATTACCTGATAATTTATAGAAAAATATGATGCGTATGAGATACGACTCTGGACTTAAACAGTGTTCAAAAGTATGTGTGTCAGACAGCATGATACGATTCTGGATTTAAACAGTGGTTAAAAGATATTATACCAGAGCCTACACTTAAAGTGCATTTATTGCCGCCGAAAGATGATGTGAAATGTTTGTGATAAACATGTCACAACGAATTATTGTGATCACTTTAAAAATGTTTACCGATATTATTGATGATGGTTTGCATGATGAACTTATTCTTTGTGATATGAGATGCTTGTTCCCGATTGGTGAAAAATATTACTAGCTAAATATTTGTGAATCGATATATGATCAATCTGAGTATGAAAGGGGTACGATATATATGGGCCCACTACCCCTCCATGTGTGCTACTAGATATTATGGATCCACTAGATAGCCACATGTGTGTGATTCGTAACCTGAAGTTACGAGATGATTTGATCAAAGAATGTGTATATGACATATAACCTGAAGTTACGAGATGGTTTGATCTAAGGATGACACAAGATGATTATGAAAGAATGAAAATAAGTGTCATATGAAAGTGATGAAGCTAGTAATATACTCACATGATATGATGACTCTTGAAAGAAAAATGTGCACACTACAAATGATATGAGTTCAAAGTCCTCCAAATATATGTTGAAATCGAGAACAAAATAGAGACTATATGAACTCCCCTCAAGAAATTCAATACTAAAAATACAGATCAGAGATCTATTAAGATGAGGGGGAGAATCAATGATTGAAATTTGGAAATGATATATGCATCACACTGAGAGTGTACGAATCATAAACTGTATGATACTGATGATGTGAAATATATGAAATGATATGTTGGTGGAATAATACGCTGGAAGCGTTGATATTGTGCAAATTGAAATCCCCAAATATGTGATGAAAGGAGGCACATATAAATCATTGATGGAATCAATTGATAATGAGATATCTCAATATACTACGGAGAATAATGGAGATGAATAAGTGTTGACATAAACAAATGAATAGCGCTATATAAATAATATTGTCGAAAATGAAATCGGCTGAAATGTGAATATTGGGAATTATTGGCAATAAGACCATTGAAATCAATTGATGATGAGAATGAGTTAAAGAATAAAAATTGCACAAAGCATGATATGACATATTGTCGCGAATACCATCAGTATCTACAAATCCGAAAGAATTTATATGATACTCATGCAAATTATGGAAAGATTATTATGGTGAATATATGAAATACGCGTTGTACTCTTTTTCCCTTGGCTGGGGTTTTGTCCCATTGGGTTTTCCTAGCAAGGTTTTTAATGAGGCAACAAGGATGGCGTATTCACATGAATAGTGTACTCTTTTTCCTTCATTAGGATTTTGTCCCACTGGGTTTTTCCTAATAAGGTTTTAACGAGGCATATTCATGGTATGATGAGGACTACTGGATAAATGATATGGTTCTTCACGATGATAAGAGATACTGGAGTAGCTGTACTCTTTTTCCTTCGATCAAGTTTTTTCCCACTGGGTTTTCTTGACGAGGTTTTAACGAGGCAGCACATGGATATTCCACTAAAGATGATCTATTTGAGGGGGAGCTATGTTGTGCTTCCACAATGCTCAGGTTTTGTCCCACTGGGTTTTTCTGAAGAAACAATGTTATGATTTCAAGATGATCAGATTTTGTCCTACCGGGTTTTCCTGACGTGCTGAAGCAACGGTACCTGATGGCCACAAGATACACTTGAAGATGTGCAGATTGGGCTTTGTTCAAATCAGTTAAAATATGTTTAGAAAATAGTCATTCAAGGGGGAGTGTTATGAAATAATAAAATAATGTATGTGAATGACTATTTTGCCCTCGATGTATTTGTATTATTACAAATTGTGCCATCAGGAGTTTCCTATAAATAGGAGCTTCAGTTATAATGAAAAACACACCTAAGAGAATACATTTTCTCTATTCTCTCTCTTTCTCTCTAATTTTATAACAGTTCTTTTTATTTTTTTCAAAACCATAGATTCATTGAATAAACACATAATTACAATAGGTCAAACCAGAATAGGACTACGCAAGACAGCCTAAACACACCAACCGCAGAAAAACACATAAGTAAACAGAAGAAAACACAAACCACATCACAAACAAAGAAAACCCAAGATAAACAAAAAACAAACAGCCCTCCATAACTGTAGCAGACAACCGAGCACACGCACCAAATGGTCCCATTAGGAAAAGAAACAAAAGATTTGAGTAGAATCAAAAGATTCGACACCGGGTCGTGTCTCTCGAGGAAGGTTAGCCGAATTATTATGCACGTTTATTCAACCACAAAAAAAAAAAAAGAAATAGAATTTCTAAACATACTAATTCAGCAGATTTGTTTTTGATTATCAACTACTAAAATTCAAACAAGCAAATTAAGGTAGCTAAGCAGCAACAAAGAAAAAGTAAGATTTAAGGAGCTAGGGAGTCGGGGATATCCGTTTTGGTTCGAATTGCAATTGTCGGGTAAGTGATCATTCGGCTAAATGATTCGAGTAACCTACTCGTTCAGAGACTCATCCTCAATAACTTTTCGTAACAAGAGAACAAATGTGAACGACAAATTAACGATTCATTTAACACTTAGGCAATACAGTTACGAACAAGCCTAGCTTATACGAGCCTATTTCAACCGACTCCTCCCCTTTCGGTTCGAAGAGTCGATTAATATAGACTAGATGGTGGGTAACCGACTAATCAATTAGAATAAATAACATCACACGAGAACAAATTGAATTCAATTGAGTAATCAATTGAACATTGAAGTTTCACCCTTCAACAATTCTCAATATTCAAGAACGATATTTGAAAATCCTTATAAAAGCGCAACTCGCATAAGAAGAACAATCAACGAATCACCACAATCACAATCGAAATCAAAACATCAATCCTCTATCCCTAGCATATGAATTTAGTTACACATAATCGAATAATCAACACTAGAAATCTCAACCCAAGAATTCATAATTAACGATTAAATTAATAGAGAATCTTACGATTGATAAAATCCAAAGATTAATTCGATAAACAAGCTTGAATCCCAAAGCAATAGCAAAATCCGAGTTTAAATCTGAGTTCTACATCAAAAACGTTGAAGGAAAGTACGAAAAACGAGTAAAGGAAGGATGGTAGGGTTCTCTGTGTTATTGGGCGTGATAAAAGATGTCTGCCTCGAATTCCCGATCGAATATATATATGTCCGCAGGTGACACGGCGTGGAAAGAAGCGGCGCGGGAGAGGTGTTTGCCGCAACGTAATAAGGCCTCGCGGCACGGCAGAGGTGTTCTTCACGGCGTGGCATAGGGCTCGCGGCGTGGGAGACACTGGCTTCACGGCGCGAAGCATTCCTCACGGGCGTTGCAGACCATGGCTTCATGGCGCGAAGCAGCTTGCGGCGAGGCAGGAGCGAACGCTAGAGTCTCTGTCGATCTCGTGGCACCCGGCGCGGCGCGACACTGGTGCGGGGGTCTGATTGGCGCGGGGCGGAGGCTGGCACGGGGTGGCGCTTGGGCATCTCGTGGTCCATGTCGCACGACTTTACGTTTTGTGCTCGTATACGCTCGTCTGAACTCGGAATCTGATTCCCTTTTCTCCTGTGTGATGCCAACGAAACGCTCCACTCAGTTAAATTCCCTCTGTTCCATTATCATGAAGAATAGATCCTCCCGAATCTTTCATCCTGCACACTAAAGATGAAAAAAAATCGAAAAAATACCTGAGAAACACATATAAAACCAAAATAAAACAAGACGCATAATAAACTATAAACCCGAATAAAAACTAACAAAAAGACCTAAAACGGGGGAAAAAAAAATAAAAAATAACAATGAAAAATGCAACAATAATGGGACAAACACCAGACGCAGAATTCAGATGTAATATCCCTTTCAGTTATTAATAAAGTGACAGTTTTAGTTCCAAGGTTTAATTAATTTCGAGGCTAAGATATTCAGTTATAAGTTCGAAATTAAGAGTTGTTCAAGGAACAAGCCACACGAGTCGTGTGAAGCCACACGAGTCGTGTGAATGAAGAAAAATATGAAAGTTAGCTTCGGCTTTTTCACACGAGTCGTGTGACAAGGCACACGAGTCGTGTGGTGTAATGCCGCGTTTGACTATGGAATTTTTGAGAATTATTTATTTTATTATTATTAATTATCTTTTTTTGTTGTTATTATTATTTGTTGAATGCTAAAATTATTAAATATCTAATATGATTTAATTGTCAAATTGCTTAAATTGTCTAAATATTATTTAATTTCCTAATTGTTTAAATGTTATTTAATTGTCTAATTGTTTAAATGTCATTTAATTGCCAGTTTGTAATTAAATGTCTAAATGCTATTATTATAAATTATTAAGTTGTGTATTTGTATTTTAATATTATTATTATTTTAAAATTTTTAATTATGTGTATTTTAAATATATATATATATATATATATATATATATATATATATCCGGTTTATTTATTTGTGCGATTTAGTTGAGCCCGAGAGAACTGTATTTAAGCTACGTCTAGTCGGGCCCGAAAGCCGAACCGTGTTATCGAGCCAGCCCCGAACCAGCTTCGAGCCCGCGCGACCCGGCCCGTCAGACCCAACCCGGTCCGCCCAAGATGTGGGTTTTCTTGTGCCACAAGAATTTTTACCCTAGCTGTTATATTTTTATTCTCGTTCAGTAGAAGGGAACTTGAGAACCCGCAGCCTTTTATTTTCTCTCTCGATCGCGTTTTCTCAGAGCAGAGAAATATTTTTCTCGACAATCTCAATCCCTCGCTCATATCCGATCACCCCATCACCCTCGCTTTCCACCATCATCTTCCCTCGCCATTCCCCTTCCCTCTGCAAATTTTCCGTCGCCATCTTCTCCACGCAAAAAATCAGACCCGCAGGACCTCCCTTCCGGCAAGTTCAGTGGCCAACCCCCCTCGCCGGCGAGTTCCTCTGTTTGTGAGGCCCTGCTCTGCTGTGACGACACACAGCAGGCCCGCCATTCCGGCGACCTCCCCTCTGCAGTAGCCCTGCGACTTTCGACGACTAGTCACGACCCTTCTCCCGTCATCGTTCTCACGTGAACCTGCTTCCGGCGACTCCCGACAGCCGCTGCTCCACTCGTCGAGCATTCAGGCCACCGCGAGCAGCCACCCTTGAAGCCGCTGGTCCTCCTCGAGCCGTTGAGCTCGTTCGTCGCCCCTAGCCACTGAGCTTTCCGTCAACCAGCGTTCTGTTTTTGTTCGATTCTCGAGAACGGTGTTTGACGAGCCGAGCTCGCAGCCTATTCGTGCTTTCGTATTATCTCCGATTCGCGACCAGGTGGGTTTTATTTAAAAATTGTCTATGCAATAAATTGTTTACTTTACACGTATATGATCAATGTGTGCTTACGAATCATGTAGCCTTCGATGTGAGCTGAACCAGCCGTCGAATGGTTGTCCCGTATTTATGAAATGAAAACTCGAGGGGTTACTCCTACTGACTGGGCACCGATAGAAGCCCGAGGGGCATTCGGTGTATAAGCCCGAGGGGCATAAACGTAGTGTCATAAGGCCTAAGCAGGCATATGATCTGTAAGGCCTAAGCAGGCATACGATACGTAAGGCCTATGCAGGCATACGATACGTGGACCAGTAGTAGTCTATTGCTATAGATGTGCACATGAGTCTGAACGCTGTGAAATTATGATGAAACCTGGGATACTTAATTGATTCTTGTACATGTTGTGATCATGCTACCTCTATTACTGTCTTGTTATGTAAATGTTTATTGCATAGTGATGAGCACTACCTTTTCCAACTGTGCTCATCCCCACCTGAAATTCACGTTTCAGGTTAAGCGAGGTAGGTACGACGGCGGAGTAGAGCGCTTGGTCGTCGGTCTATAAGACTGGTCTCATTATTTGTTATGCTTCCGCATTCATGAACTGGTTTTTATGATTATGAACTTGGAGTATTATTACATTTAAGATTTTCGGATTTTATGATGGAATAATGTTAAGGAGATGCTCCTTAGAATTTATGAATATTGTTGGAACCCGGTTTGGGTGATTTATGGATTTTTGGAAAACCCGTATGGAAGTTAGTATTATTGATGGATGATTGAATTATTGATAATTGAATTGATGATTGAGGATTGAGTATTGAAAAATTGGTTAAGCATTGAAGTTCGGTTTGAAAATGAGTAGCGCCTCAGGTGTTTTGAATAAATTTAAAAAATTTATTCGGATTTTCGACAAATAAAAAGTGGGACGTGACATGTGGAGTCACACGAGTCGTGTGACCTAGCCACACGACTCCTGTGACCGACAGTATGGTCTGATTATTGATAATTCGATTGTGATATCAACCAGAGCTCATTTTCAGGCATTAACTATGAATTTGAGAAGTATACAAGTTAGTCTTTAACTTGTTTATGTTTATTTATGTTTATAAGTTTTATTTTGTTTATTATGTTAATTTCTTTACTCCATCATCATGTTTTGCATTTGTGCCTATAAATAGAGGCCTAAAATTCAGTGTTTTTACACAAAATAGATTTACCAAAAGTTATATAAGTTCATAAGAGAGAATAAGTAGTAGAAATTTTGGTGAAGTGAAGAATTTGGAAGTGAAGAATCAAGTTTCGATTTCTAGCAAGAAGGAGGTAATCTATTTATCTTAAAGTTTCATACCAATGTTCATGCTTTGATAATGAGTTTAGATGTTTATGAGTATATATATCATGATTTAGAAGTTGAGTTATAATTGATTCTATGAATACAAGGAGTTAAAGTTGTTTCAATATCAATTATATGATATATGTGCTTGATTTGAATGAGAATTTTCTAAGGATAAGAATAATCTGGAAAAGTATGATTTAAATGAGTAATTCTTGTGTATAATAGGAGTACATAAGAAAAAGAATTAAGTTATTTGGCATAGTACAACTTGAGTTATAGATTTTTGAAGATGAGCATGCAAGCTGAATTTTATGTTCATTGTTTTAGTTGTGACTTTAAATTCTAGTAACTTGATGTATATGCATGTTAAAATTATGAAATTTTTATGGCATGTTTAAATATGAGTTAAGAACATGACTGTTATATTTCATGATTTAAAGATGAGAAATGAATGAGTTAAGATAATTAGATGACATATATGTAAAGATGATTATATATGCAAGAATATTAATTATATGTTCAAATTTTAAAGTGAGATTATTATGAACAATTCTCATATAAGTGATGAGCAATTTGATAAAGTTTTAGTTTAATATGTTGAGTATATAATTTTATAAAGATTGTTTTAAGTCTTTCATATTAATATCATAATTAAGTATTATGATTAAGAGTTGAGTATGTTTTGAGTTAATGTGAAATTTAGTTATTTTCACTTACGAGTTATTTAAGTGACATGCGAGTATAAACCAATATCTAAAATTTGGAAGATATGATTTATATGGGTTAAATATTTGGCCTTGAGTAAAAATTCAAGAAAAGTTAAGTTGTTCGATGATTTAATATTCATTCGAGCCATAGCAAGCTTATTGAATCTCTTTAAGATTTGGATAAGTTATCAGTTAGAGTTAAGAATCCCACCATCTTATTGAGTATATGAGCATAGTACTTAGTATATTTGTTTATATTTTTATATAGCTTGCAGATACAGCTACCCAGAACAACACTTACAGTTGTCAAAAGTTTCAAAAGAAGAAAGGTGGGGACCCAGAGTGGGTATTACATTGAGTACGATATTGATATCATCCAGTTTATACGCTTGGGATGAAGGCCCTCAGTTGCCTTACGAGTACATCCTAAGTTCTGATGGAAGCCCCAAGTTGCCTTAAGAAATTTCCATCAGAGTGTGCACACATATCCGATCAGATATCTGCCAGTTTAAAGATTCAGTTTCAGTACCAGAACAGATTTCTGGTTCCAGTTACCGATTAGATATCGGTTACCGGTCAAATACCGGTTTATGATTATCTTTATTCAGTACTCATCCCCATGAGTTTATTTTCAGGTAACAGGTCGAAGAGGAGGTGTGAGTGGAGTAGTGATGGTGTGAATCGTGGACTCAGATTATGACAAGCGTTTATATGGACCTTTATAACAGTCTGTATAATTAATTATGTTTTTAAGTATTTTCGCTACGCTTATTAAGACTTGAACTTGCATTTTAATAAATTTCAGATTTCAAGTTTTCATCATTTTAATCAAAGTTTAATGATAAACGGATTTTCAGAAATAATATGATTGAGTAGCATCCTGAGTTAGTCGCAAAAGATTTCGAAAGATTTATAAATTTTCGAAGTAAAAGTTGCGAAAAATTTACGTTGATAAGCGGGGTGTTACAGGTGGTATCAGAGCTAGAGTTTAAGTGCTCTGTATACTAAAAGTTTAAGTTTCTGAAAGAAAAGTTTTCAGAGAGGTCAAAGTTTTTACAGAAAGTTTCAAGAAAACCCGACCACACCTCGCTCACACCTCGCCGACTACCAGGCAACTGTTGTTAAAAGTTTTTATAAATGTTCTTAATATATTCAAATTTACTAAGTCTATGCTCAATAGGATTTTAGATATCCGAACCCTAGAAATTAGTCTAGATGCTTAGATTAGTATTAGAGAATCTTAGTGGTATCATATATATATGTATATCCTCCTATCAGAAGTCAGAATTATAATCAGAAGTTCAGGTATCTTATCAGTTAGATATCATGAATTAAAATTTGCAAAGTTCGAGATTAAGTTATCAGTTATTCTGTATTAGTACTTGTAGAATAAGAACAACCCTACAAAGTACTTTTCTGAAATCAATGAGTATAAGTTTAAGGTACGATATATAATAGTCACTTTGCCGGTTAAATTATGGAAACCTGAAATAAAGGTTATTATTTATTAGTCCTAGTTCACCTAGAGACTTGAAGTCGAACCTTAACAAATATCAGTTAGTCAATAAGTATCACATTCCAGATAGCGAGATGATTGTTTAAACATCTCGAAAGAATTTTAGAAGTTAAGCAAGAATCATCTAGATATGTGAAAGTTGAAGATAATTTTTTTAATAAAGCAGAGATTAATAAGTTTCTATCTATTCGTCAAGTAGAATGATGAATCCACAAAAAGGAGCAAGGATCCGTTTCTAAAGATAAATGATGAGTTTAAATCCAGAAGTAAGAAATTGTGAGAAGAAGCAAGGAAAAGTTAGAGTAACCGGAAATCTCGCACAAGCTAGGTGTTTTCGGCATATCGTTAACAATTTCATTAAGTCTAGTGTAGCTATTTAGTAATGGCTATACTGTTCAAGTCAAATGGTTAGTGGTTATTTAGAATGCTGCTAGGCAGAGTTTTAAAAACCATAATAGAGTAAAGTTTTAGAAGTATGAAATTTTGACACAATCAAGAATTTTCTCATTCCAAAACTCAAATATGAATCAAGCATACATCAGAAGAAGAATACTGGAATGATAGAAATTCTAGTATCATTGAAAGTCAAGAGCTAAACAAAGATTCATGTAGATACAAGCACGCTGCTGAGGATTTCATTATTTCTAAGAAGCTAGTACAGAAGCATCAGAAACAACAGGAAATGGAGATACAGACAAGTAGAATGGAATCCTCAACTATTACAAAGTTATATTACATAAAAGGAGGGTGCGTCTCAAGAGCACAAGACTCCATAACTCTGCCACCCATCATGGCTATAGTTTCACAAAGATAGATCTGAAGGATCAAAGGCTCACTTGCGTTTGAATCCTTGAGTTTCCACAGAATCTTGAACTGTTGAGATGCTGTTTTGAAGCTTCTTGATAAGTTTAGCGGATGTGTCAGTAGACTTGAATATTTCTCTTTGTAAAGGAGATATAAAAGTTTGGTACACTCCTTCATCTTGAAATCCAAGCAAGTTTTGGAAAAACTTATTGAAATTCAACAGACTAATAGGTTTGGTATGAAATTTCACTTCTGCCCAAGTAGCAAGGGTAAAAACAGTCATTAAAGTTCCATATCCACCGGGGAGAACAATGAAAGCATCGCAACCAGATATCATCGCCATCAAATAGTCATAAATTGAAAGAGTTATCATCAAAGTAGCAGAATCTTTGACAATTTTTATGAAGTGAGATAAAAAGGAAGGATACTTCGTACCTGGATATCAAAGCATTTACCAGTCATTAAAAGGTTATTAAAGAAATAAATACTAGTCCCTCCATAAAGTATGTTGATCTTTTGTTTTCCCAACTCTTTCACCAGTTGGCTTACAACATAGATGTTATGATGGAAGTTTACAAATCTAGAACCACCAAGAACACACACAGATCTGATTGGCTGAAGAAGTTTGATACCTTGAGAAGAATCGGCAGTAGCCATTTATTATGAGAGACATTTGGCTATGAAGATAGATTCACCCTTTAAAGAAGAAAAGTTCTGAAAAGAAAGCAGTTGAGTCTTAAATGAATCTTATCTGTCAGCAGCGATAAGATTTATATACAGTACATCGGTACTATCAAGAACAGTGTTTACAAATATGATCTTTGAATGCAATATTTTTCAGACTATAGAGTTTCTCTTCATGTTTGAACAGAAGCCATAAAGACATCAGTTCTCGATGCACATATCCACTAGAATGTGTCTCAAGAATCTGCTGAATAGTATGATCCAGAGATTCCTTACTCAAGCCATTCTTGATGAAAGTTATTTTATCTTCCCGACTATTTGACACAAAGCCTAAAGAAGTACAACAAGTGTCACAGTTCCAGCGAGCGCATTTATAGCAGCCGCCTATTCTTTTTGCTCTACGTTTCTTGGCAAAAGTGCTTCTACCCATACCTGTCAGATATTTATATGCATTGGGATACTCGCCAGACAGACGGACTTTTGCTTCAATCAGTCATCTTATATCATTTGGGATATTATTGAGCATAAGTGCTCTCAACCTTTCTACATGAGCTTGATAAATTCTCTTTATGATATTAAGAGGGAGAAAAGAATAGAATTTTTGGATTTTTAGCAGTGCTAAATCCATTGGTATATTCGGACCATTGCTGAAAAGGATTGAAGGATTACCAAGTCGGTTTATAGAAGAAAGATGTGTGTGAGATAAGTTTTTAGATATAATTTTTAACATTAAATTATACCGAATGTCAGAATACACAACCAGTATGCAATTAATGCAGCCGAAATCAGATATGAGATGTCTGCAATAATTGTGATGTTGCCGATCCTAATTATGATAGTTGAATTATTAAAGGTAAATTAAGTTACCCTAATGATGAAAATTGTGGTATGATCAGAAAAATGGTTAAATTATTCCACAACAGTACATAAATTTCAACGAAATTCTCGACTATAGTTAAGTTGGAGAAGTTGAAGTAAGAAAATATCGATAGTGGTATTGAGTAAAAAGGTTTCTTGGAAGAGAAGCAAGTTTAGTACAGTAGGATGCTAGCATAGAAGGGAGATGTGACGTGTTAGTGACTACAAGTGACATTGACATTGAGGTACAATGCATGCAGATGTTCCACAATCGAAGGGCCCCGGGTAGTAGGTAAATCGCATGCAATGTGTCGCATGGTCAGGTCCCGAGTTAGATAAGTATTCTATAGATCAATTCTGCTCTAAAGTTGTCCAGTGTGCATAATGTTTTCCGTAACAATGTTACGTAAGTATGTGTGCGATCCAGAGTATGTGCTTTTGCACAATGAGTTTCAGCAAGATTTAACTTACGAGGACCAGCCAATAGCAGTTTTGAACCGAAAGGTTCATTGCCTGAAGAATCGAGATATTCCCCTCGTTAGTATAAAATGGAATCGCCACATAAAGTTAGATGCCACTAAGGAGAGAGAAGTTGATATTAGCACTCGTTTTCCAGATTTTGAGTTATGATATATACATAGTTAGTATGTATTTCAGTTTCAGAACTTCTGAGGGCGGAAATAGTTTTAAGGGGGGTAGATTGTAATATCCCTTTCAGTTATTAATAAAGTGACAGTTTAGTTCCAAGATTTAATTAATTTCAAGGCTAAGATATTCAGTTATAAGTTTGAAATTAAGAGTTGTTCAAGGAACAAGTCACACGAGTCATGTGACAAGCCACACAAGTCGTGTGGATGAAGAAAAATATGAAAGTTAGCTTCGGTTTTTTTACACGAGTCGTGTGACAAGGCACACGAGTCGTGTGACCTAGCCACACGAGTCGTGTGACCGACACTAAGGTCTAATTATTGATATTTCAATTGTGATATCAACCAGTGCTCATTTTCAGGCATTAACTATGAATTTGAGAAGTATACAAGTTAGTCTTTAACTTGTTTATGTTTATTTATGTTTATAAGTTTTATTTTGTTTATTATGTTAATTTCTTTTCTCCATCATCATGTTTTGCATTTGTGCCTATAAATAGAGGCCTAAAATTCAGAGTTTTTACACAAAAGAGAATTACCAAAAGTTATATAAGTTCATAAGAGAATAAGTAGTAGAAATTTTGGTGAAGTGAAGAATTTGGAAGTGAAGAATCAAATTTCGATTTCTAGCAAGAAGGAGGTAATCTATTTATCTTAAAGTTTCATACTAAAGTTCATACTTTGATAATGAGTTTAGATGTTTATGAGTATATATATCATGATTTAGAAGTTGAGTTATAATTGATTCTATGAATACAAGGAGTTAAAGTTGTTTCAAGATCAATTATATGATATATGTGCTTGATTTGAATGAGAATTTTCTAAGGATAAGAATAAGCTGGAAAAGTATGATTTAAATGAGTAATTCTTGTGTAAAATAGGAGTACATAAGAAAAAGAATTAAGTTATTTGGCATAGTACAGCTTAAGTTATAGATTTTTGAAGATGAGCATGCAAGCTGAATTTTATGTTCATTGTTTTAGTTGCGACTTTAAATTCTAGTAACTTGATGTATATGCATGTTAAAATTATGAAATTTTTATGACATGTTTAAATATGAGTTAAGAACATGAATGTTATATTTCATTATTTAAAGATGAGAAATGAATGAGTTAAGATAATCAGATGGTATATATGTAAAGATGATTATATATGCAAGAATAGTCATTATATGTTCAAGTTTTAAAGTGAGATTATTGTGAACAATTCTCATATAAGTGATGAGCAATTTGACATAGTTTTAATTTAATATGTTGAGTATATAATTTAATAAAAATTGTTTTAAGTCTTGCATATTAATATCATAATTAAGTATTATGATTAAGAGTTAAGTATGTTTTGAGTTAATGTGAAATTTAGTTATTTTCACTTACAAGTTATTTAAGTGACATGCGAGTATAAGCCAATATCTAAGATTTGGAAGATATGATTTGTATGGGTTAAGTATTTGACCTTGAGTAAAAATTCAAGAAAAGTTAAGTTGTTCGATGATTTAATATTCATTCGAGCCATATCAAGCTTATTGAATCTCTTTAAGATTCGGATAAGTTATCAGTTCGAGTTAAGAATCCCACCATCTTATTGAGTATATAAGCATAGTACTTAGTATATTTGTTTATATTTTTATGTAGCTTGCAGATACAACTACCCAGAACAACACTTACAGTTTTCAAAAGTTTCAAAAGAAGAAAGGTGGGGACCCAGAGTGGGTATTACATTGAGTACGATATTGATATCATCCAGTTTATATGCTTGGGATGAAGGCCCTCAGTTTCCTTACGAGTACATCCTAAGTTCTGATGGAGGCCCCAAGTCGCCTTAAGAAATATCCATCAGAGTGTGCACACATATCCGATTAGATATCGGCCAGTTTAAAGATTCAGTTTCAGTACCAGAACAGATTTCTGGTTCCAGTTACTGATTAGATATCGTTTACCGGTCAGACACCAGTTTATGATTATCGGTTTATGATCATCTTTATTCAGTACTCATCCCCATGGGTTTATTTTCAGGTAACAGGTCGAAGAGGAGGTGTGAGTGGAGCAGTGATGGTGTGACTCGTGGACTCAGATTATGACAAGCTTTTATATGGACATTTATAACAGTTTGAATCGTACGAGGTCGGCACCTGCGATATACTTACAATTCTTACACAATTTCCTTACAAGTCTTAGAGAGAGAAAAAATGGAGGGGCTTTTTGACAGTTGGGATCCAACAACCCAAAAATAAATGAAGGGGTTGCTATTTATAGTGCTCTTTTATTGCTGTTCGGGGTCGGTAATGGATGTCGTATTGCCCTAGCTCCACCGCTCATTTGACCATCTGGCTTGAAGTATCAGGCCGGTGCAAGATCTGCCTTAGCGGGTAGGCTGTGAGGACAGTGATCGAATACTCTAAGAAGTATGGTCTCAATTTCCGCGCCGCGGTCACCAAGGCAAAGGCAAGTTTCTCCATGGTACCTCAGCTCGGCATCATGGAGGTCCTTGCTCACGTAATAGGTCGGGAATTGGCTCGAGTCCTCCTCCCAAATCAGAGCGGCACTTACAGCCACCTCGAAAATTCCCAGGTATAGATAGAGCATTTCACCTGGGCGGGGTTTCTGCATTGTTGGTGCCTGGCTGAGGGTCTCCTTGATAGCCTCTAACGCTTTTTGGCAGGCTGGTGTCCACTCGAACCTGTGATTTTTCTTGATGGCGTCGAAGAAAGGCTTGCAGCGGTCGGTGGACTTCGAGATGAACCTGCTCAGGGCCGCAAGTTTGCCAGTCAGACTTTGAACTCCTTTGATTGATGTCGGCGGTCGAAGGTCTTGTACTGCCTTGATCTTATCGGGGTTGGCGTCGATGCCGCGCTGGCTGACTATGTACCCCAAGAACTTTCCCGAACTGACGCCAAAAGTACATTTTTTCGGGTTTAACTTCATAGAATAGTCATGCAAAATAGAAAACATTTTATTAAGATCGTTTATATGGTCGGACGCGTACACGGACTTAACTAGCATATCGTCTACATACACTTCCATGCTTACACCTATCAAACTAGCAAACATCTTGTTAACTAGACGTTGGTAGGTGGCCCCGGCGTTCTTTAGTCCGAACGGCATCATGGTGTAACAGTAGAGGCCACGTGCCGAGTAGAAGGAGGTATGTTCCTCATCGTCCGGGTGCATGGGAATTTGATTGTAGCCGGAGTACGCGTCCATGAAGCTCATCAGCTCGTGTCCCGAGGTAGCGTCGACCATGTAGTCGATGTGGGGCAGGGGGTAGCTGTCTTTGGGGCAAGCCTTATTCAAGTCAGAGAAATCGATGCATAAGCGCCACGCTCCGCTGCTTTTCTTCACGAGTACCGGATTGGCTACCCAAGTCGAGTACCGGACCTCGCAAATGTATCCGTTATCTTTGAGCTTGATCACTTCTTCTTCCAAGGCTTGTTGCCGATCCGGGCCGAGCTTCCTTCGCTTTTGCACGACTGGCTTGACCGTGGGGTTGACCTGCAGCCGATGACAGGCGACCCGAGGGTCGATGCCGACCATATCTTTGGGGGTCCACGCAAAGACGTCTGCGTTTTCTCGGAGGAACTTGGTCAGCTCGGCCTTCAGAGGCCCCGGCAATCTGCTCCCAATCCGGAGCTGTTTCCGACAAGTCTCTTCATCAATAAAGATGGCTTCAACCTCGTCCATAGGCTCGGCCCTCTTCGTCCCCTGTTTCTCTTCGTATTGGGTTCGGGGGTCGAGCTCGTCTTCCTCCGTGACCGGCCCCTTGCCGGCCCTTCTCCCCCTATCCAAGTCGAGGTCGGCCTCAGAGCTTCCCTGGTTGGGATCAGTTAGCCCGGCATCGGGGGTTGGGCTGCCTGCTCCTGTCTCGGGTTTCATGTAGACGAGGTCAACACTCGGCGAGGTCAATGGATGCGAACCTGTCTGGTTTCCCAGCATGCGGTTGCCCCTAAGACCATTGTGCACCGACCCGGTGTCTGTCACCTCGGCGTCGACCAGAAGGTCTGCCGTATTTATCTCTGTGCGCGGGATGGTTAGAATGCACTCCCGCGCCTCTCTCTGATCCCCTCGGTGGGTCCCTTCTCCATCGGAAGTTGAGAACTTGAGGGAGTAGTGAAATATGGAGACGGCGGCCTTCAGCTTGTAGAGGCCCGTCCTCCCCAGAATGGCGTTATACTCGCTTGGGTAGTCCACGATCTTGAAGGTTTCCAGGATTGTCTTCGTGGGCTGCCCCTTTTCCCCAAACCGGATCGGCAGCGTGACTTGGCCGACGGGGGCGACGGTTTGCCCATTGAAACCCTGGATCCGCTCGCAGCATGGTTGCACCTCCTTCCTGTCGATCCCCATCTTCTTGAAGGTGTCATAGTAAATGATGCTCGCATAGGCCCCGGTATCGACCATGATGCGGTGGATTTTTATCGCCATGATCGGCGCCGTGATCACCAGGGCGTCAGAATGGGGGTGATCAAACAGGAAGGCGTCTTCCTCGGTGAAGGAGATTTTGTTCTGCGTCGGCTCCGACACCGGCCTGTGGTCGGCGTGCATCACCCTCTGCCCGGCGTAGTAGGCCTGTCGGGCGTAGGCCTTGGTTTACCTCCTGGAGAGGAGGGACTCGCCTCTGCTCGTGTTGATGCGCCGGGTCGAGTAGTTAGTCTGGTGACCGGTCTCTCTTTCTGCCCCTAGAGGTGCCGGCCTCGTCTTGGTGGGCGGGGCAAAAGGTCATGATTTCGTGGGGGCCGCCCTGCTGTGGCTTCTTCCTCCTCGGGTTCACGTCGGCGTCCTCGTCACTGTCGGGGCCTTCCTCGAAGTGGCCCCCCTTCTTTCTCTTCTCTCTGGAGTGGGTGAACCTCCAAAGTTGGGGATCGTCGATTAATTTGAGAAGTGCCGAGATGAGATTTCGGCACTGGTCGGTATTGTGCCCGTGCGCCTTGTGGTAGGTGCAGTAGCGGGTTTTATCTACCTTGTCCTTGTTAGTGAACATCGGCTTGGGGTCCGCCAGTAACCCTTTCGCCTTGATTTCCTCGTAAACCGCAGCGGCTCCCACCGAGAAGACGCTCTGGTAGCTTTCCTTCAGTTCTTCGGCCTTTTGTCTTCGCTGAGCTCGAATTTCAGCGAACGACTTGCCTGGCTTTCCTGACTTTTCTTCTTTTGCCTTCGCTTTCGCCGGCGCCGACGTGGCAACAAACGTCGGGATGGACAAGGACTCCTCTGCCATTATGTAGTCCTGAGCGCGGGCGAGAAACTCCTGGTAGGTGGCCGGCTTGTTCTGACAGAGGGACCACCTAAATAACGTCTTTGGCCTCAGGCCGCCCTGGGCGGTGATCAGCAGGGCGTCGGGGTGGCATCGCTCCATGTTCTGGACTCGGTCGTTGAACCGAGCGATATAGTCCTTCAGACTCTTGTTCTCGCCCTGAACGATATTGGAGATGGATTCCTTCGGGGCTAGGTTGACCTGAGACCCGATAAAATGCGATCGAAACGCCGACCTAAGCTGCGCCCAGGTGGAGATAGAATGGGGGTAAAGGGAGTGATACCAACTCTGCGCCTTCGGCCCCAGCGTCAGAGAGAACATGCGATAGCGCAAGGCGTCAGAGGCACCGTGTAGGTCCATCCAAGAGGTGTAGAGGCGTCAGGGTCCGAGCTCCCATCATGGAGGCCGAGCTGGGGTACTTTAATCTTCTTCGGGACGGCTTCCTACAGGATGTCGGGGGAAAGAGGCGAAACGTTGTCCACGACTCGGGGAGCGGGCCGTGTGCAAGGCCGTGAATAGGCTGGGAGCAACAGCTCACTCCCAGAGGGGTGCCGGCCTTCCAGTTCGGCGATTCTACGTTTGAGGGCAGCGACTTCCTCAGTGTCGTGCCCTATAGCTTTGCCTCGCCTGATCACCTCCCGGAGATCGCGGTTGGCTTGGCTTTTGTCGCCTAAGCATTGGTGAACAGAGCGCGGACTATCTGGAGGCTTTGCTCCGGGCGGCTCTCTCCCGTCTGCTCGGTTGGTGACGGTCTGGTGCTTTTGTCACGGCGATTCTGGGCCTCGCGGTTCGCTGATTGAGCCGTAGTTTTGGATTTCGTCGGGTTCTTCTGCCCCCCAACCTCCTTCTCAGGGGTATGGAGCAGGGTGTTGCTGGGGTTTTCTGTGGGCACCACGGTGTTTCCCCCGGCTACCTGACTGGCAAGGGCTCTCGCGAAGACCCCCTCGAGGGCTTTGAGGACGTCGGGGTGCTGCATGGCCGCAGCAAAGGTAGGGACTGGTGGGACAGGGACTATGGGTACCTGCTGAGCGCGACGAGAGGTCTCCCCGCTGTTACGTCTGCGAGGCTGGGATCCGGACTGCTGGGTGGAGTCGTCATGGCCGGATGAAGGCATTTTGAGTGGTTTTTGGAAGTGAAAAGGTGGGAAAAGATGAGAGCGATGTGGAGCTTCACAAGATCGAAAAATTACCACCAAGTAACTTATGGGCCCTCCTTCTAGCGCCAAACTGTTGACGGGCGTTTCCGGTCAACGGTTAAAAAGTTGAATAACAAAAAGGTAATGAGGAAAAGAGAAAGAAATACGGTTTAATTATGATATTATTAAAGGATCACGAGGTCGGCCTCTCGTACGAGGTCGGCACCGGCGATATACTTACAATTCTTACACAAATTTCTTACAAGTCTTAGAGAGAGAAAATATGGAGGGGCTTTTTTACAGTTGGGATCCAACAACCCAAAAATAAATGAAGGGGTTGCTATTTATAAATGAAGGGGTTGCTATTTATAGTTCTCTGACTGATTGTGAGTGATTTTCGGGTCTTCCAATCATTACCTGCAACGCATTTAACGCTGGTGTGGGCTGCATTTAATGCGGACATGCTCTTGGGGACGTTCTAGACCTGCTGACTAGCCTGGGGTGTCCCATCGGCAATCATTAGTTCGACAAGTAGCCTTATTTTATTGTTTCCTGGGTCCATAACACCAACGGAGGTCGAGCTGATAGGATCCCGAGCTGGACTATGACAGCCTCAGCCCGTCCTCCGGTTTTTCGGACCCCATATCTTAACTGGTCGGCACCATTACGGGAGTGCTGAAGTGTTGACCTCGGGATATGGCGTTGTCCGTAACCGTTGACTTTGACTCATATTCAGCTCGTCTTTCGACCCCTGTGGTCCCTTCTCCACTCGGCACTTGGCCGGACTGACCTCGTAAGAGGGGAGTTGAGGTGCCGACCTGGGGACCGGCTCTGACCGAAACTCCCGTTGACTTTTGATATGGCATTAAGCCCGACACCTACGAACAAATTTGGTGACCGGCCTCATCAATCCGTTACCTTTATGGGAGCCAGATCCGGATATCAACAGCTCAATTATGTTAGATTATTCGTTAGAATTTTCTACGACAAGTAAGATCAAGATAAATCCATTTATTTGGGTTGATAAGTAACATCTATTTGAGTCAAGAATTATTTGAACGAGATTTTATATCAAGGGCGGATAATTTTCTAGTCTAAGTATCGGTTCATGTCGTTGGAGAAAATGGCCGTGAGTTTTAGACCGTTATTCCTTTTCGAGCCGGGAATAATTTTCCCATAGTCAAGACAAGTTTCGGGTCCGAGAATAATCGAGAAACCACGCGAAAACAAGTTTCGGCAGAACCGCCCGCGCCCGGGGCCAACCAGACGCCCAGTAGCCCTGCCGCACGCGCAGCGAGCCCATTTCACAAAAATCTGGCCCACTTGTCTCGTGCCCAATTTTGTGTGATGACAACCAAAGTAATGAACATTTTGGGCCCAATTGACCCTGGTCAAAGTCAACCCAAGACTCCCCTAGTCTTGGTCCAAGTTAGTGGAGGGACATTTGATTATTTTATTGTCCTAGAATGTTGTGTGTGTCCCTTATCCCCTATACCCAAGATAAGACCGCTTACCTTAGCCATTGTGCTCCTTGGAGACAACCAAAATCGTGCTAACTCAGGTGGGACAAGACCAAGACAACCCAATGCACCTAGGAGAAGGAGTTGTCCCCCATTATGTTCCCTCTTTTCGTCCCCTTGACCAAGAGTCTTGAACCCACACCCTTAAGCCTTTAAAATACCATTTCTTCAGACCCAAAGAAGCTCTTAGACACCCTCATACTCGAACACTTAGAGGAAAATTGAGAGAAAACAAGAACTCCCACCCTTTGCCTAGCCACGCGCGCGAGCCACCCAAGGAGAAGGAGGACTGAGCCATGTCGTGTTCCAGCCACTTTCCACCGAGTTCCACCATGTCCATTGTTTTCCTAGGATTTTTATAAGTCTCCAGCATCTATCATACTCGACCAAACTCCACCCAAGTCAAGCCATAGCCTCAAAAGCTTCCTTCCAACCCTAACCAAGACCCGAGCGCCATTTTCGCCCCTTGGAGAAGGTTAGCTCGTGACTTTTGCTTTAGTTAGCTATTTTATGATAAAATAAGATTTATCATGAAGAGAAATGAAGCCATGCATGTGTTTTAACATGAGTTTTGAATTTTAAGAAATTAAGGGCTTAAAATCTGATTTTTAGTGCATTGCATGCTTAGACCGGTTTTATGAGCTAAATGTCCCTTAAAAATCATAAGATTTAACATGTATAAGTTTGAGAATTTTTAGAGTACGTTTGTTCGGTCAACTAGCCCATGAAATTATGCTATATTTTCGCTCCCGAGCCATGTTGATGTCCATGTGTGTAAAGCCTATCATATTGGTCTCAAAGATCATGTTTTACATGTAGAGAACTCGTCTATACTCATTCATGCTAGACTAAGAAGTTGGTTCGATCAAGTCATTCACGATTTTATGTGAAATTCACCTCCAAGCCATATTAGTGTACATGCAAGTTTATGCTATCATTTAAGCCTCATTAGCCATGATTTGTTATGTATAACACTCGGCCTTAGTCAAATGTTCAAGTTTAAGAAGTTGGTTCGGTGACCCTATGCTCGTACGTGCCTTATCGGCCCTACCGAGCACGTAGCATTTTTACCTGAGGTCCCCTATGGCTCCTATGCATTCTTATGTTGATTTCATCATATTAAGTTACTAGATGTTTCATGTCACTAGAAAAACCCACAAAAAGTCAAAAGGGGTCGGACACGGTCACTAGCCGCGTCTATCGCGCGTGCAGTGCCGGCCCCGTGCCTGCCCGCGCGCCCAGCAGCTTCAGGGATGCTCGACAGCGCCCTGGTAGCCTCAGTCTGCGCCTATGCCGTGCCAGACACACGACCAACGCCCCCAGTAAGCCCTGGGACGTGCCCAACAACACGCCCGCGCGCCCAGCAGCCCCAAGGACGCTTGGCAGCGCCCTGGTGGCCTCAGTCCGTGCCTGTGCCGTGCCAGACGCACTCCAGCGCGCCCAACAAGCCTCGGCCATGCCCAGCAGCACCCGAGAGGCACGAATAGCGCCAGGGTCGTGTGATGAAGGATCGTGTATCTCCTCAACTCGATTGCCTCGAACTAAGCTTCGCCACGGCTTATTCTCAACGATAGGTGTGGACGACTCTGTTATTAGCCTTATCTTCTCATGGTTTTTGAGATGGTTCGGGTCTTAGCCTTACCAAGTCGATTTGTATGATAAAACTCTCCATATATATATATATATATATATATATATACATATATTATGAACATAAGACTTAGCATATTTTTACTTATATGTTTATGTAGCCTAAGGAGAGTCGAGCCTCCAACCGCTACTTCATTTCACGCACTTGCCAGCTATTTTCAGTATACCAGGTGGGAACTTTACAGGGCATTACATTGCGCATTTCAGTTATCCTGTATAAGGTACGTGAGTAAGTAAGTTACTCGGACAGTTGAATCATCCCGTTTGTGGTACAGTTATGTTTCTCCCAGGTGAGAGGCCGACCTAAGGGCCTTCCTATTCCGCCTGGTACCCGCAGATCGGGTTGTGCACATCGAGCGGCCAACCTAAGGGCCAAGGGTGTTTGACCACAAGAAAAGTAAATATAAGAAAAGAAAAGAAAGATTAAGTTCACCTCTTATATATTGAAGTTCATGATATGTTATTACAGATGTTGTCTAATTCAGTGTCGGCCAAAGTAAGGGTCATGTACTGGGTTACACCATCTATAATTATTTTACCATGATTGAGGTATGTTCGAGAGATTAAGTTCCTCCCAGGTGAGAGGCCGACCTAAGGGCCTTCCTAATCCACCTGGTATCCGGCTGGGGCTTCGGCCTCGGTGTCTAGATGGTGTGCACACGAGCGGGCGACCCAAGGGCCGAGCAAGGGTCTTTGCACCAAAGTTAAAGTTTAAGAAAAGTTTACAGTACAGTACAATTTATTTATTTTATACTGCTTTTAAGTTTATGTTTACAGTTAAGATTTTTACAGTTCCAGTTTTCCCACGAGCATGCAGATGTGCTCACACTCCCACAGTCTTTCTTATTTCAGGTGTCGGAGTCCAGCATGTCGGGTGAGCAGACGTGGCATTTGTGCTCATGTGCAGAGGACATTTTTACACGCATTTTATGTCTTAAGTTCATGAACATGTATTTATAAGTATGCGTGTGTTATGTATGTTTTCAGTTTAAAGCTTCCGCTAGACTAAGTAGTGCGAGATTATCGGATTGTATGTATGTTTCACTATCGCCATAGTGGTTTGTATGTTTTATTCATGTCCGAAATAGGAAGTTAAGTAAGTTTTAGTAGCATCCCGCAATTAAGTAAGTATTTTCGAAAATAAACTCGCACGACATTTCGAAAATAAAAGCGAAAAATTTACTCTGATTTTTTAAAAGTCAAAGCTAGTCAAGGCGGGGTGTTACAGCTTGGTATCAGAGTACTTAGTGTTCTGGATACGTCAAAAAGTTCTAGAAAAAGCATGACCACGCCACGCTCACTCCGCGCTGACTCTGAGGTAAGTCACCTAAGCCAAGTTCTAAGTTTTGCAAGTGCTTATTTAAGTTCAAGTATGGGGCCTAGATAACTATCCTCCTATAAGAAAGAAGAGAACTCTAGAGAGTGAACTCTAGAAAGTTGAGCTAAGACCAAGAATTCTAGACAGAACTCTAGAACAGTTAAGCCCAAGGACTCTAGCCTAAATCAAACTCCAATTGAAGCAGAACTCTAGACTAAGTCAGAACTCTAGTAAGAACTCAGGAGAGTTAAGTACACCGAAACTCTAGCCAAGCTAGATGTTTTCAGTTTCATCAAATATTTCAAGTATGGTATGGCTATTTCTTAATTGGCTATACTGTTCTCGTCAAAAAGTTAGTGGCCATACAGAAAGCCGTCCCACAAGAGCTCCGGACCCACCCGTTGAGCGAGAACAGGCTATAGTTGTGGGACAATTACAGGGATTGGTGGAACGACTACTAGCGTATGAGACGGACAATGAGAATGATGAGATGACTTGGGACCGACGGAGAAAGATTCTGGAAGCCAAGTTCCAACAACACCTTATTCGCGGGAAGTTAAAGCAAGATTCCATTGCCCTTCAGCATGAGGCCACTCGGTAGAGGAATACAAGAGTAAATTCGCTAATGAGGGTGTATTTGCTCGTCACCCCTTAGACACCAAGGAGAAGGAAGCATGTTGATACCGGAGCGACGCATTCGTTTGTCTCCGCCAGGTGTTGTATCAGCCATGAGGGTCCAGAGAATGATTACTGTCTACCCTCTTGAGGGTAGCCTAGCTTCGGGAGGAAGGTAGTCAGGAATTCCCTGGCCAAAAATTGTATCGGAGGCAGAACCCTAGAAGTAGACGCATTTGTAAACAAGATAGAGGATTTTGTCCTAAATCCTCGGCATGGATTAGTTGTCAAGGTACCGCGCAGACATCAGATGTCGTGACAAAGACCCGAACCTCACCACAGGTTATTTTCATGGCGAAGGCGATAAAGATTTTACAGAAGGAAGATTGTCGGGGTTTTTCCTTGTCAGTATTGTTGGGGAGACTTCGGAGGGGCCGCCACCCAGAGACGTGCCCTGTTTGTCCCACTTTTGTTGTGTTTTTCTTCATTATTTTTCTTTTATTTTTCCCCCATATTAGGTCTTTTAGTTGGTTTTTAGTTCGTTTTGTAGTTTATTTCGTGGTTCGCTCTATTTTAGTCTTTTTGTGTGTTTTCCGTGTATTTTTTCGGTTTTTCTTTATTTATGGTGTGTAGATCGGAAGATTCGGGAGGACCAGATTTTAGGTGAAAGTTAGTCGAGCAAGCTTAATTAAATAGAGGAGTTCGTTGAGAACACACAGGAAAAAACGAAATCGAATTTCGAGTTGAAACGAACCCAAACGGACCCGAGAAGCAAAGTTCAGCAGGCTGCCAGAGCCTTAGCGCAGCTAAGGAACCTTAACGGCGCTAAGGCAGTCAGGCTAGCGGCATTTTCATTCTTAGAGGCTTCAGACTCAAACGGCTAACATGCCTTAGCGGCACTAAGGCACCTTAGCGCCGCTAAGGTCTATTTTACAACAAGACGCGTTTTTTTTATGGGTTTTGAATTGGAGATACTTAACCTAGGGCATATATTGTTCATTCTAAACACTTGTATTTCGTTTTTCTCACTTTTGAAACTCATATTTCTCGTAATTTTCATTGGGATTCGATCTTGGGTAGTGAAAACTCTAAGATTCGACTTTGGATTTGGATAATTCATGGATTTTCGACAATGGATTCATATTTAATCGTAAGCTTTCTTTCTTTGTTTTATCTATGATTATGATGGCTTGGATTGATGTGTATGTTAATGTTGAATTTATGATGAGCAGCTAAATCCGTAATCTAGGGATAGGGGATTAATGTTTTGGATTCGTATGTGATTGTTGGGATTCATTGATCGTTCAATTTGTGCGAGTTGTTCTTAAATAGGGTTTCAATTATCATACCTGACAGTTGAGAATTGTTGAAGGGTGACACTTCAATTTTCAAATGATTTCGATTGAATTTGATTCGTTCTTGCATGATGTTGTTAATGCTAAACGGACTAGTTGGTTAAACACCTTCTAGTTCAATTCAATCGACTCTTAGAACCGAAAGGGGAGGAGTCGATAGCAATAGGCTTGTATAAACTAGGCTTGTTCGTAACTGTATTGCCTAGGTGTTAAATGACTCGTTAATTCGCCGTTCACATCTTTCCTCTTGTTACGAAGAGTTATTAAGGATAAATCTCTGAACGAGAGAGTTATTCGAATCATTTAACCGAACGATCACTGGCCCGATAGTTGCAATTTGAGCCAAAACGGATATCCCCGACTCCCTAGCTTCTTTCATATTGCTTGTTCATCGTCTTTGCTTTGCTACTTCTATTTGCTTAATTTGAAGTTTTACATAGTTGATCATCAAACCAAATCATCTGAATTAGAATGTTTAGGAATTTTATCTCTTTTATCTGTGCTTGAATAAACGTGCTAAATTTTCAGGCTAACCTTCCTCGTGAGACACGACCCGGTGTTGGTATCTTGTGATTCTACTTCGGTAAAGATTACTACAACAAATTGGCGTTGTTGCCGGGGAAGTTTTAGGACATATTTTGTGCGCTTATTCATCTTATTTTTCGTGTTTCCTTTTTGTTTTGTGTTTTTCTTGTTTTCGGTGTTTCTTTTTCTTAGTTTATTTTCTTTTCTTTACCTTTGGTGCTCGTAACCCGTTATTTGTTTGAGTGTATGCGTACCAGGAGTGGACGTAAACTCTCTCCAATCAACAAACCCTTCAACGAGAGCCTGAGAGAACTGCTAGACGAGCTTACTCTCGAATCACACGAAGAAGGCGAGCATCGACCAGAATCATCCGAAGGGAGTAACTCAGACATGGCTGAACAACAACCGCCTCGCAATATCCTTCGGAATCTGGCCCAACCCATGATCGGGCCAATTACTTCATGTATCTGGCTGGAGCAAGACGCCCGAAATTATGAGCTGAAGATGGTCCACTACAACCAGCTCCTATCATTCCACGGGCTCCCCAATGAAGACCCACTCCACTTTCTTCGAGAGTTTTACAACGTCCTCCAGACGTTCCCTTTGCATGGGCTAACCGAAGACCAGCTCAAAATGCGGTGTTTCCCAGAAATTCTAAAGGACCGGGCCAAGGCTTGGTTCATGACCCTCACCTCGGATTCTCTAACGACTTGGGCCGAAGTCTACGCTAAATTCGTTGGGAAGTACTATTCCCATCAGAAGACCCAAGATATCCAGTCTCAAATAGTCTATTTCGCTCAGCTTCCAAATGAGCCTCTTCACGAGGCCTGGGAACGTTTCAAGGATCTACAGAGGCAATGCCCCCACCATAACCTCTCCACTGGGCTATTAGCGAATTGCTTCTACGACTCCCTCCATCAGAACTTGCAGTACATAGTGGATACTGCAGCCGGAGGGGACATTGGAGGCAAAACGGCGGAGGAGATGATCGTGATATATGAGACAATGAGTGCGAACTCGTCTCAGAAGAGAATCAGAGGAAAGAGGGCGACAGTGCATGAGATTGGAACGAGCAACAACGCCATGGCCCAGCAGCTAGCCGAGCTCACGGAGCAGATGAGGGTACTGAACGCTAGAAGTTCCTCACCAATTCAGACTATGGCCGTAAATGCTTGCGGAGCATGTGGAGTTCAGGGACACAGTTCTGAGGTGTGCCCTATGGCTCTCGAACCAAATTATGGAGGGCAATGAGCTGAGGTAAATGCAGTGCAAGGATATCAGAACCGACCCGGAAATGACCCGTACTCTAACACGTACAACCCCGAGTGTAGAAACCACCCAAGCTTCTCCTGGTCTAATAACAACTCCCAGCAGCCACATCAACCTAACTTTGTCCCCCATCAGCAACAACCCAGGGGACAAATGTTAAGGTTGCCAGCACCAGAAGCCGGACCAAGCCCGCCAAACTCAGACGAAAAACTGGATAAAATTCTTCAGTACATGGCCAATGGTGAGCAGCGTAGTGCGAATAGTGAGGCTTCCATTAAACGTTTGGAAGCACAGCTAGGCCAGTTAGCCACTCGGGTGGGGAACATCGAGGTGGAGCTGAAGAAAGACAGATTACCGAGCCAGCCAGAGCATGCCAATGTGGTTACCGTGATTATGCCTGAGAAAGTGAAAGAGGAAAAAGTGGGCCAGAAAGAGCTCACCCAAATGGAAGAAATCCCAGTGACACCACCATCAGAGCCTACTTTACACAGATCTCCGAACCCCTACAGACCGAAGATTCCCTTCCCGAGCCGACTCTTGGAGGAGAAGGACCGAACGATGATTCAAGACCTTCATACGATGTTGGCTAAGGCCAATGTCGATTTATCCCCTCCCGACGTGATGAAGAAGATACCGGTTTATGCAAAGTTTTTCAAGGATTTGGCGGCGAACAAACAGAGGCTCGAAAGTAGCGATGAGGTGCTTATGTGTGAAGCGGCGAGTGTCTTCCAGCATGACTTTCCGAAGAAAGAAAAGGATCCTGGAGGCTTTGAGATCACTATGGCCTTCGAGAATGGGGAAGAGACATCGGGATTGCTTGATCTTCGAGCAGGCATTAAACTCATGCCACTTGCAGTTTACCACTGACTCGGGCTAGGAAACTTGAAGCCCACCGGCATGCGCCTACAGCTGGCTGTCACTCATACCGTCGACCAGAAGGGATTGTGGAGGATGTGCTCGTTCGAGTAGGAAAGTTTATTGTCTCCGTGGACTTCGTAGTGCTCGACATGGGGACCATGGAAGAGAATGGGAAACAGCACTCGATTCTCCTTGGACGACCCTTCATGGCGACCACTGGTACTGTTATCGATGTGAGGAAAGGGACGTTGAGCATTGCAGTGTTAGGCGAGTCCATCATCATTTATGTTCGTGAGACCCAGACTGAGCCGCGGGCAAATTTGGTGGAAGAATGCATGTCCATTCGGGTGATAGAGCAGATTGTTGACGAAGCGTGTGAGAGAGCTTACGCGAAGAGGTCGTTACAGGATCGAGCTTGTGTTGAGAAAGTATGTCGTACTAACTGCCACATTACACCACCCCAGCCGAGTTCCAGAGAGTTGCCCCGATCCCAATGGGGCGAGAGATTTGAGCTAATGGAGGCCCACCGTTGTTCGGGGCCTGACTACCTCCACCCTCTACCTGCACCACCAGATTCACAGTGACTCGTCTAGTCACTGTGCCCTGTACGTCTGTATCTTTTCCCTTCTCTTTATTTTTCGCATGTGGTTTAGTTTTTTTCTGTTTTGCGTGTTGGTTGATTATGTGGTCAACTTTCCTAACACTGATGATCGACAATGGGGACATTGTTCGGTTATAGTGTGGGAGAGTTTTTACATGATTATGTGTCTATATATATGGTTGACCAGGTCTAGTGTCTTTTCTTGAGTCAGTTTATGTGTTTTGCTGTAGCGCCCCGTTCGTTTATTAGAATTTCAGAATATTATACTATTATTGAATTGCTTTTATTTGATTTATTCATTTGTTTATGTTTTTGCCCGATTATTGTTATTAACTGCTCGCCTTTGCTTGTATTGAAAATGTCTGCTTATTTTAGAATTGCTAAGTGACTTTATGTCTGTGAGATGTGTTTATTTATTATTTATATGTATTAGAATTATTAGGATTTATTTGGTTTAGTATTTAATTGTTTCGACGATTTTCGGTTTAATCGCATTAAACCGATTCTAATCCATTTGAACCGTTTTTGAGCCATTTAAATCCGAACCTTAAGTTTATTCATTTGGCCAAATTGAGTTCCATTTTCGGCCTTGCAAACGGTTAAATGGTTCAGCCCAATTTGGTTTTAACTTCTAGACCAATTGAAGTTTTAAAATTTTCAGCTCTTTTTGGAATTTAGTAACCGGCCCAAATACATTAATTTTGTTAGCCCAAATGACCAATTTCCAACAGCCCAACAGATTTTGTTAAAAACTCACGCAAGTCAAACCCTCAGCAGTCCCCCCTCATCGTCTTCCTCACGCAATAGATTTGGGACTTGTACCTTGAAATCGCCGCACAAAATTCACAGATCAGCTCTCAATTCATAACTCTCTCTCTCGATTTTTGCTTCCGCCACGTACGTCTGAGCCGCTGCAGACGCCTCATAGCGGCCCTCAGTCGCTCCAAGTCTCGAGAGCTTCCTCGACAGACCGTTGAGCTGCTCGCGAGAAGCCGTTCATCGCTGATTCACGCCAGCAACAAACCGTCATCGCTGTCCTGTTCGCGAGCAGTACCACTCGAGGAGTTTCGGGCTCTCAAGTTTTCGATCCGTCCTCAGTCCACGCGAGTTTCTGGTGACCGAAAATCCATCCCCGTCGCGGCCTTCAATCCCTCGTCGGCGAACGTCCATAGCAGCACGTGAAACGGGAGTTACAAACAGCTGAGCTCTGTTCGAATTTCAGAAGCCGTCGAGGATTTCCCCTCCATCGACGGCGTGTTCCTTTCTTCCTCGCGGCCGTCGTTCGCCGGCAATACCCACCGCCGTCGAGCGGCGGTTGTTTCCCGACAAGTCTCGCCGCCGCTGGAGGTTTCACGTGAACCAACGAGCCGATTTCCTTAGCCCTTGCTATCCGTTCTTGTGCATCGAACCAGGAGGAGCAACCACCTCACATTGCCATATTCTCCGAACAACAGGCCATCCCTTGCCGTGAACGAGCACTACCTCAGTTTTCCCTCCACGCGAGTAACAGCCGAGAACGCCCCGCGAGAAGACGAACGAGGAGCCATGCGCGAGCAGTGGCAGCAGCGAGTATATACCGAGCGGGTTTCAAACCCTTCGGTTGGGAGGGACGAGTCACAGCTGAGGCGCATTCGCACCGGGCTGCGGTAAACCGAGCCTTTCAGAGTGCCGAGAGCCAACTGAGCTTCCCTTTTGGTTTCGTTTCCTTCCTGTTCATCGAGAAAGATTAAGAGGAGTCGAACCCTCACCCTTGTTTGCTCGTGCATTCACCATTGTCCTCTGCAGTATCAGGTGGGTTTTATTTGAAAATTTGTCTATGCTGTAAATGTTATTACTGATTTAAATTTGGTATGATCAAGTATGCATGTGAAATATGTAGCCTTCGATGTGCGTTGTACCGGCCGTCGAACGGTTATCCCCGTAGCTATATAAGGTACCCGTAGGGTAGTCTCCTTTTTTAGCCGTAAGACCTGGGTTAAAGGTCCCTGTGCTAGACACATTTTGAGCCGTAAGACCTGGATTGAAGGTCCCTGTGCTGGACACATTTTGAGCTGTAAGACCTGGGTTAAAGGTCCCTATGCTGGACAACCCCGTTGGTAAGACCAAGGTGAGGCCTTGGCCGACGGGATACTCCTACTGGCCGGACACTCGTTGTGAGGCCTTAGATAAGGCGTTTGGTATATAGTTCGGCAGTAGTCTATTGCTATAGGTGTGCACATGAGTCTATTATTAATATGATTGATGGGAGATTGGGATGATTGATTGTTTCGTATACATGCTGCGACCATGCCTTATTGATTATTGATCACTGTTTTATTATTGTGAATAATGTTTATTGCATAGTGGTGAGCACTGCTTTTTCCTCTTGTGCTCATCCCCACCTGAAATTCACGTTTCAGGTTAAGCAAGGCAGGTGCGACGGCGGAGTCAAGCGAGTGGTGGTCGGTCTATAAGACTATCCTATTAATGTTTATGCTTCCGCATTTATGTGATTTTTATTATGATCTTGGAATACTATTGCTTTTATGAATTCTGGATTTACGATTGAATAATGTTAAGGAGATGCTCCTTCAAACTTATGAATATTGTTGGAACCCGGTTTGGGTGAATAATTCATTTTGGAAAAACCCGTTTTGGGAGTTAGTAATATTGATGATTGAATTATTGATGATTTATGATTGATGATTGATATTGATGACTGTTTGAGTATTGAGAAAATGGTTAAGTATTGAAGTTCGCTTTGAAAATGAGTAACGCCTCAGGTGTTTTGAAATAAATTTGAAAAATTTGTTCTGATTTTCGGCAATAAAAAGTGGGGCGTTACAGTTTGGTATCAGAGCCAGTCTGCGTTTCTGTAGACTGGTTAGTGTGAATATTGTGGTTATGTACTTTGACCTTAAGTTATGACCACTCGCTTCCGTTGTGCCGTGCCAACTCAGGTATGAATACTTGAGTAAATTTTGAATTGCTTATGTGAAATATTGGGATGTTATGATATGTAAATCGGGGCTTAGGAATTTATCCTCCTACTTTTAAACGTTCTGGGACTCTAGATGAGTGGCGAACCTTAGTTGTATGAACTTGAACTCTAGCAGCATAGAGTTAGGTTCTAACCTGAGGTTTTGTTTGTTTAGAAATCCGATATAATGTTATCGAGCCGAGTTCTGTGTATAACAGTTCTCTCGATATATTTTTTGTATCCTCGGATGAGGACCATTCGCGTGCCATCTCGAATGGAGAAACGAAGGGAGCAGCTTGAACCAATGATGAAACCAGTGGATCGTGGACTCGTGAAGGCGAAGCAGTCATGCTTCCTTTCTTAAATTCTTGTCTTCTTGTACTCTTGCAAACATTTTTCCCATTCACATGGCAAACAATTTTCAAGTGTGATTGAGGCTTCTTTTTATTATCCAATTTTCGTATTTTGAGGATTTCGCTTGTTCTTCCCCTATTTTTGATTCGCTGTGTAAACTATTTTAACCTTCCCAACTTTAAATTTCGCTTCTCTTGAAGTTTAGCTAATTCTGGTTTATCTTATGTTGGGAATTGACTTTGTTCTGATAAACTTGATTTCAAGTGAGATTAAGCATCTCTTTGTTTCTGCTTATCTTTTTTCTCTTGCGAAGTAGGAGAGTTTCGTTCGAATACCATCGCTAATATATCACGAAGACTCGAGGGCAAAATTTCTCTGTCGCCACTTTTGTGAATAACCTAACCTCGAGGGAGACGATAATTGTTCACGCTCGGCATCGAGATAAACGCGCAGGAGCTGAAGCCAGCACAATTCGGTTCGATAAGAAGATGGAGTATTTTTCCACCTTAAAAGATTATGCAGAAGCCTTTAAGGAGGATAGTCGAGTCAGAAGCAAGCGCATCGTATAGTGCAGAACCATCCTTATTCAAAATCTTGTTCATCGTGAAAATTTTTGTTCTTCTACTCCTTTCGGAATCGTGGGAGGAACTTCGCGTTCAATTCCAAAGTGTGAAGATTGGGAAGTGAGTTGCGCTCGTTTAGGACTGCTGACACGATTAGCTACCCGACGAAGAGCTGACGTGTCGGCCGACGCTGTTAGTCAGAAGAGTCGAGGCGAACTAGTTATTGTATCTCTCGGCAGGAGCTGCTGACTGGAGATTATTCCCGACTGAATAACTGTATTAGAATTTCATTGAGAATTCTCGTCTATCTCAATCGTTGATCTCTTCGTGTATTAGAATGTGTCGTTGGGAAAGGAAGTGGACTTGGAACTCGGACTTATTTTTTGGAAACCCTTGAACTTTGAAATTGTGGAATACCTGAAATATATGTTGTTTTGTTGACCTCAAAATTTTTGAAATTTGGTAAAACCATTCCTTTTGGGTAGCCTTAAATTGTAACTTGTTGTGAAAACCTAGACCAAACGTCGACCCTGACTGGGTGTAGCCATGCGAAGTGGTGGCCAAGCATGCACGACCGTGCTGAGAGACGGGAGGCTTGCGCGCGGCCGACCGTTGACTCGCATGCGAACTGCAGCCACCATCACCGAACGCACAAACTCCCCAGGCCAGCGTGTGCGGCCAAACCTCGACCTTACATTTGGTCTCCGAGTAGGTGGGTACGCACGCGTCCCAGCGCTCCGCTTATGCAGCGCCAGCGAGCGTGCCGCCTTGGGTGACAGTATCGATTCATTTCGTTGATCGACTAATTTTTGTTGAGCTATTTATGTTACCCCGAACCTTGAACCGAGAGCTCCAAGTTCCACTAAAATGTGTAAAAATCCTTAATCGATGATTTCTGATTAAGGAATGTAGGCGATGAGTCCCTATGTTTTACTTGAGAGTTTCTCAAGTCGGCAAATTGGGGATGTCGTGTTGCTTTGGGTCAAGCCTTATGTTTGTGCATAAGGGTTGCGTTCGACTCGTGGAGTCGATATCATGAGAATGCGAGCTTGATGGTGTCATGTTTTATGTATGTGGTACCGTGTTGTGGTCTCGGATGGAGACGCACGGTTTGTGATGAAATCGTGAGCAAGTTATCAGTGTGACTCGGTCACGAGACTGAAACTTCGCTTCCCGTGACCACCTTGATGGTGGGGCAGTCGGAGTACGCTGGCAATACACTGAACGACTTGTTGAGGTCTGGTGTGTTGTTAGGTACGAAGCAAGTCATTTATACTCATGAGTATAGGCCAGACCGGACTGTGTCCTTTGCAAGAAGATGTACGCCTGAGCTTGGGCAGGACTGATCACCCTCCCAAGCAAGAAGGTATACATATGAGCATAGAGCGAGTCGGATTGGTTCCTGTATGTGAGTACATGCCTTTCGAGTATTAGGCGATAGGACTCATGGGAATGAAATCGAGTTCTAGAGGGTGATGCCCGGACCTCGTGATTAGAAATTTCCCTGTTCGAGTCTGTTATCTCCTTTTTTATGTGTGTTCATTCGCATTTCCGAGGACGGAAATAAAATCAGGAAAGTTTATTGTTTTGGATTTTTGGTACATTTTTGCTTTT
>BKCP01002780.1:81973-131023 GCA_008636005.1 Striga asiatica
TTTAGTTTGTTCTACATAGTTCTGTCCGTTCTTAAGGTAGATGGATGGTACGGGTTAGGTTATGTTCTGTTTTGGTATTTTGATGATTCTGTTTGGAAGTAGGCGGAGGGTAGGAGGGCGGAATGAGCTGCAGCTTTGTTGGAAATAATAGATAACAATAAAGAAAGAGACACTCAAAACACGCAAATTATATTATTCAATATTTCTCTCAAGAACAATAATATATAACACAAGGTTCAAACAAGTTAATTTGAACTTTATCCAAAAACTCTATTTCCTCCATCTCTTAGAAATCTGTAGGGAACACACAAAATGGAAATGGGTTTTGGGATTGATCAAGCCTTCTCACTTTTCTTCATAAGATTTCACAAAGAAGAGAAGTGTATATATAGGTGCATTTGCCATGTGTGATTACAAGTGTAAGAGGATTCTTCATTGTTCACAACTCATCTTCTTTAATGGAACACCATTAAACTTGAGATGAAACTTATGTTTAATTAATCCAAGATTAATTAAACCAATAAGGTTTAATATTTGTGAAACTCATCTCATTACATGCAATGTAATAAAACTGATCTTAAATTCATGCATTGTGTAACTCAATTACACTCATGCATGTAACATATAAATTACCTTACACCTTTGCATGTAACATATAACCCATCTTACTTTATTTTAACCAAAATATAATAAGCTTTTCCCGGTTGAGACGTAAATGACGGAGGCCACTTTGGCAGTATATCCACATGACTATATTATGTTGATTTTTAAATGAAATGTTCTCATGATAATACAATAGGATGAGGGGGATGAATTTTTTGTATAGATCTAATATATGATAAAGAACTCTAGATGGTTGAACGGATATTTTTCTTTACATTATGAAATGATAGTGATTGCATCTAAAAGATATCAAGTACCATATCAGAAGAAAAAAAAAATGCCGCCAAATGTTCACTCTATAAATGCAATTACAAGCAATCAAGTTTCGTGGGGTTGATGCTGATATCAATTTCACCACCAGTGATTATGAAGGGGATATGAAATAGGTTTGTAGCTATATTTAGTGTGCTTCTAATAATTTGCTCTTTGCTAGACGGTGAATGAATCTTATGCAGTTTATGGTATTTGCAGATGAAGAACCTGACAAAAATGTTACACTGCATAATTTTTTGTACCGAGTACATACATACAACACTGAAGATGATTTTAATTATAACTTGGGGATATTTTTTTATGCCGATAATTTAACTCTCTTTATGTATATATTTTTGTGACTGATAGGAAAGAGCAAACTGGATCACAAATGGTCATGCATGAGACATATTCTGCAGCTACAACCTTATTTTGCTCGTGCGTATTATAACTAACAGCACGTAAAACATGTTTTGGTAAACTCATGTACATAATCCATGTTGGTTTGCATGTTTTGTGCAGTATATAATCCAAATATTAGAAATTAATAATGGTCTTCATATGTAAATGAACTTGCAAAATATTGTTCTCTCATATGCCTAATGAAAGTTGGCAACACCCAATTGCAAAATATGGTTCTCTCATATCATATGCCCAATGAATTATCCACAAACAATCCAGTTCAATCGAGTACAACGACATTACAAACAATGTACATGCTTAACACAACATTCTACACAAATCTTACAAATGCCAGAATATATGAACCATTGAACCGGCTGGCACACATGAAAGTTACACAAATCAGAGGACATTCATCTCTAAAATCTGACAAAATACAAGGGAACTTAAAAATTAATTTGAAACACTTGGTTACACAAAACCTTACACACATGGTAAAGAAAACACTGGAATTTCGATATGGCTAATGCAAATAGCAGGAAAGGACAAAGATCAATTAATCCATCAACAAGCTCCAATATATCCATAGAAACTTTGAATTTGTAATATTAATAATCAGACAAACCGAAACAAAGAGAAGTTATTAATATTGCAAAGTTGAGAATAGTGAAAGCGTCACTGAGGGCGACGCATGGCATCGAACATCTGAGCCATGAGATCTACTTTAGATTGCAGGCGAGAGTGTGCAGCACGTTCTGCTTCTAATAACTTTGCCGTACGGCTTTCTCTCTGCCTCGCCAACTTCACCCTCTCTTCAAGACTTTCCACCTTCTTAAGCAGTTCCCAATACTCACTGGATGATACAAATCTTGATGGGAGCCTCAGCACCAAATCTATAGTACAATCTGCACCATCAATCCAATATATACTATATTAATCGGATTTATTTACATTTAAATGGCATTAATAATAATAATAATAATAATAATAATAATAATAATAATAATAATAATAATAATAATAATAATAATAAAGAAAACCTTTTGCAATTCCATAGTCCGCTAAGGTTTTGCAACCATCAATCAGCAGCCGACAATTGAAAAGCAAAGCTTGGTCACACGTATGGATCCCTGAACAATATGTAAAATCGGAAAACAAGAAATTATTACAAGTTGCAGTAAATAATAGAAAAAAAAAAGACAGAAAAACTGACGTTCCAGGGATTCAATCTCCCTCTGTACACTGTGAATGGTATCCGTAGATTCCACCTCGAGCTTGAGTGTTCTGCCATTTAAATACCGGGCAAAAAATCTGCATAATGCTCAGTAGCACGCGAACGATTAAAAGCTCTACTTGCGGTAGGTACCTAACAATGTTCCAAAGTTCCAACTATTTTGTTACACGGTTTTTGACTAATTAATGAATCAAACAATAGGCTTCTTCAAATCTCACATTATACTCCAAAAATAAACCTCCAGAACATAGGCTTCTCATAATGATAAAAATATGATCAAAACTCACATACATACACCCTTTCCTTCAAGATTTTCTATAGGATGCAACTCTGAACCTTTTAAGCTGAAACTTTGCATGCATACTCATATCTTATACAAGAAATAGCAGTAAATTTTTCAGCTCAATCACATGCTTATAAGCTGGCCAAACTCGAATCAAAACAGCACACTAAAACATGCTCTTTCATGCCTTAACTTCAGAATTTTCTATAGAATGCTTTATAACTCATCTAGGGCTGCACATTCACATGGATGCTCATAACTCATACAAGAAATAACAGTAAAATTTTCAGCTTAAACGCACGAGTCTGAGCATGGTAAATCTGAGGCCAAACAACACATCATTACATGCCTTTTCATTCTTAAACTTCAAAAATCCTACAGCATGCATCTCAAGTCATTTAGGTCTGAAACTTAACAGTATTATAGCCAACATATGCAAGACATATCAGTTAAAATCTCAGCTAAAATGTATGTAAATAAGCAGGTCAAAACTGAAGCTAAAACAACCTATAAAACATGCTCTCAATGTCATCAGCTTCAAACATTTCTATAAAATTCTATACTGAACATCTGAGACTGAAAATTGGCAGGCATACTCACAACTCATACAAGGCATACACATAAAAATTTCAGATTAATAGCATGAGTGTAGACCGAGAAAAATCGAAACCAAAGGCAACTAGACATGCTGTGACTGAAACATTTTTATACCATTCAATTCACATCCTATTAGGCTGAAATCTTATACATATGCTCATAACATACTCAGGTAATGGCCATGAAACTTCCAGACTTAAAGCATGAAGTCGCGCTGAGATATATCAAATCAAAACAGCACCTACAACATGCAATTTAAATCAAACTAACATGTTTCTGATCAAATTTCTCTACAGCATGCTTCACAAATCATAATGGCCTGAAATTTCACATGTGAACTCATAACACGTACAAGAAATAGCCTATAAATTTTCAGCAAAATCAGACATGAATAAGCAGGGGAAAATCGAATCAAAGTCACAGCTTATACATGGATTCAAAAGGCTAAATCTTCACAATCATGCTCTCGAACACTCAACAACTGAAACTAAACACATCAAAACACATATAATCTCACACATAATCTCAGCCCAAAACAAAAGGCTAAAAGGGCTAGGGCATGTACCTTTCTCGGGTCTAAAATCAAAGGAAAAGGCCTCGGTTTATGGGTTTGAGCAAGGCTTGCGGCTGTTTGGGGCTGAACTCACAAGGGCTCTCAGGTACTGCGAGGAGATGGAGACGGTGATCGACTCGCTGCTGCTGACGATCTCGCCGGCTGAAGCTCGCACACGCACAATACACGCACCAATCCCCGGGCGCTCGCGAGAGAGATGCTTGATGCGGCGGCTGTGGGTTTTTAATGGAGGACTGGGGAGATTTTTATGATTTCTCCTGAAATTCGTTAAGGGAAAAAAAATAAAAATAAAAAAAAAATAAAAGGAGAAAAAAAGATGAGGAGCGTGGGGTTTAGGCTCCTAAAAAAATGGGGTGTAATTGCTTGACTCCTTGGAGGTTCCGAACCGGCCATCGAGTCGGTGAAGCTATTCGTTAAATGGTGCACTGATCGGATCATCTATCAAGCCGATCAAATTGTTTTAATTAATATACAATTTTTTTTTATATTATATGTATAATATATATATATATATATAGATATAGGGATTGATTTCAATGCATCCCTTATTTAAAGTGAGGACGTGAAACTCATTCCTAACCACAAGATTTAGATCTTGATTTAAATAATAACATTTTATTTTTATTATTTAATTCTTTATTTTTAATTTTTTAAATATTATTATGACCATTGACCGTTGACTCCGGTGTTGACCGTTGACTTTTGGTGTTGACCGTTGACCGTTTGTCTTTTGTTGCTAGGTTATTTCTTTCTTGCTGCTAGGTTAGTTTTTTGCTGTTGCTAGGTTATTTTTCTGATGTTGCTAGGTTTTTTTTTATTTTATTTTTTTAAAAACAGCGCCCCGGAAGGGCGGGGGATTGGGTTGGATCCCCAACCTGTGCATAGATCAGGGCCCTAAAATCGGGAGCCCAAAATATCAAAGAGCAAGATACAAAAGTCTACAGAGTCTCACTAATCAAGCTCAAAAACGAAAGAGAAAGCAAAAAAGAAAAGCCGAAAAACGAAAAAGAGGCAAAAACTACAAAACAAAACAACAAAACAAATAAAATTAAAATACAGAGTCTGTCTACGGGCTAACAGGTGCCCTAAAATGAAAACGAAAATGAGAATCTAATCAAATGACAATAAAAACCTAATCTACTGAAAGCGGAAAGATGGATATCCAAGCTGGTCCATCCGAACAAGCGTGCGAAGGCGGAGTGGAGCAGTGTCTGTCTGGAACGTATGTGTATCGGGTATGGTGGCACCAAGGCTGGCAAGGTAGTCAGCAGGTCTGTTCCCCTCACGAAAAATATGCGTAATCCTGTGATGGACTGAACGAAGTAGATCTCTAATGCGCATAAGCGGGTGCTGAATCTGCCACGAGCCCTGATGGCCCGAAGGGAAAATGTTGCTAGGTTAGTTGTCTGTAGTTGCTAGGTTAGTTGTCTTTTGTTGCTAGGTTATTTCTTTCTTGCTGTTAAGTTAGTTGTCTTTTGTTGCTAGATTTTTTTTTTTTAACAAACAACGCCCCGAAAGGGCGAGGGATTGGGTTGAATCCACAACCTATGCATAGATCAAGACCCCAAAACGGGGGCCCAAAATATCAACAGTCTACAATCTACAGAGTCTCACAAGCAAAAGCAAAAGCAAAAGCAAAACAAATAAGAAAAACAATACAAAATCTGTCTTCGGGCTAACAGGTGCCCAGAAATAAAATCTAAATCTAATCAAATGAAAACAATAAACCTAATCTACTGAAAGCGGAATGATGGATATTTAAGCTGGTCCATCCGTACAAGCGTGCGAAGGGGGAGTGGAGCAGTGTCGGTCTGAAACGTGTGTGGGTCTGGTTTGGTGGCGCCAAGGCTGGCAAGGTAGTCAGCAGGTCTGTTCCCCTCACGAAAAATGTGCGTGATCCTATGATGGACAGACCGAAGTAGAGCTCTAATGCACATAAGCGGGTGTTGAATCTGCCACGAGCCCTGGTGGCCCGAAGTCAGGAGAATGGCGACAGCCGCAGCGTCCAGCTCGATCCTAATATGACTAGAAAGGTGGACAATAATCTGAAGGCCAATCTGTAATGCCTGAATCTCTGCGTCGTAGCTCGAGGAGGCCTGAAGGGGCACATGGAAGGCAGTGATGAGGGCGGCGCTGTGGTCCCGGATCAAGCCTCCTCCTCCGGCAGCTCCGGTATGGCGATCAAAAGAGCCATCAGTGTTCAGCTTGACCCACGGAGAGTCGGGTCGATGCCAAACAACAGCTCTGGGCCGAGGGGGGCGAATAGGTGGTGGGGAAGCCACCATGTAGCGGTGTGGTGGCGTGCAGCCTGTCCAGTCTCGGGCCGTGAGTCTGCTCAATGCTATAAGGAGTGAAAGATGTCTCTCTACCTGCAAAACAATGTGAGAAAACAAAAAAGTAATATCCCTATGCTTTGCACTATTCCTCTCCGTCCAGGTGAACCAAAGGATCAGACAAGGGCGGGGGATTGGGCTGGATCCCCAACCTGTGCATAGATCAGGGCCCCAAGACCGGGAGCCCAAAATGTCAACAAACCAGATACAGAGGTCAACATAGTCTGAAAATCAAAAACAAAAACAAGGAAAGGAAAAAAGGCAAAACCGAAAAAAGAAAAAGAAACAACAAACTACATAATAAAGTCGATCTTCGGGCTAACCGATGCCCGAGACTAAGTCTATACTACTGGAAATAGAAATCCTATACTAGTGAAAGCGGAACGCTGGGTATCCAAGCTGGTCCATCCGTACAAGAGTGCGAAGGCGGAGTGGAGCAGTGTCGGTCTGGAATGTATGTGTGCCTGGTATGGTGGCGCCAAGGCTGGCCAGGTAATCAGCCGGTCTGTTCCCCTCACGGAAGATGTGCGTGATCCTGTAATGGACTGACTGAAGTAGATCTCTAATGCGCATGAGCGGGTGCTGAATCTGCCACGAGCCCTGATGGCCCGAAGTCAGGAGGGTGGCGACAGCCGCAGCATCCAGCTCGATCCATATATGACTAGAGATGTGGGCAGCTATCTGAAGGCCAATCTGTAGTGCCTGAATCTCTGCGTCGTAGCTCGAGGAGGCCTGAATGGACGCGTGAAAGGCGGTGATGAGGGCGCCGCTATGGTCCCGAATCAAGCCTCCTCCTCCGGCAACTCCAGTGTGGCGATCGAAGGAGCCATCAGTGTTCAGCTTGACCCACGGAGAGTCAGGTCGAAGCCAAACAACAGCTCTGGCCCGAGGAGTCCGAACAGGCGGTGGTGTGGCCACCATGTAGCGATGCGGTGGCGTGCAGCCTGTCCAGTCTCGGGCCGTGAGCCTGCCCAATGAGATGAGGAGTGAAATGTGTCTCTCAACCTGCAAAACAATGTGAGAAAACATAAAAGTAGTATCCCTATGCTTCGCACTATTCCTTTCTGTCCAGGTGAACCAAAGGATCAGACAAGGAATGAGGAAGCCCACGTGTCTAAGGTGTGTGCTCTGTGAGAAAAAACTCAGGAGCTCAAAAAAACTGTATGTGGTGGGTAGGGATATATGGGTCCAAGTGGCAAAATGCTCCCACACTCTCCTCACAATCTCACTCTCTAGAAAAAGGTGGGTAAAGGTCTCAATCTCATGGCGTCCAGTCTCAGAACAACACACACACCGAGATGGGAAAGAGATCCCCCTCGCGTGTAGCACAGTATCGACGGGTATCCGGCGCAAGAGAAGGCGCCAAAGGAATACCGAAATAGTAGGCGTAAAAAGGTCACTCCAGATAGCCCCGAAAAGGAGATTAGGCCGATCCCTCAGCCTTATCTGCTCCCAAGCCGAGGTAGTAGAAAACACACCTGATGATGTAAGTCTCCACCTCATGCTATCTGAACCGTCCCCCGAGATAGGGATCTGCTGGATCTGATCTAATAACTGCTCGCTAAAACCCGCACCAGCCCCCAACTCCCTATCAAGCTTCCCCCTATCCCACGACCCGTCCGTCCAGAGGTCGCTCACGAGCAGGTAGGGGGAATGCGACACCTGCCTATCCCTAGACAACGGCCTATCACCTACCCACCACTCATCCCAAACACTGACATCGCCCCTACCCAAAACCCAAAAGATGTGATCCTGGGCCTGCCTCCCGACCCTAGTGAGGCGCCGCCACTGTCTGCTATCATGATCAACAGCCGTGACCCAACAAGGGTGGTTGGCACGTCTAGGGCAGTACTTGCCGCGAAGGTACTGAGCCCAAAGCGACTTTCCTTCCCTGAAGCGCCACCACAGCTTGTATGAGAAAGCTGTAACAATGTCCCTAAGGCGGCGGATGCCAAGGCCACCCTCTGGGAGGGGGCGGCAGATAGAGTCCCAACTCACCCAGTGAGTACGTCTCCCCCTCCCAGACCCGTCCTCATAACCCCAGAAATAACGAGCCATAATCTGGTCAAGCTCGTCAAGAGTAGACCTAGGGGGGTCGAGGACCATAAGCAAGTGAATCGGAAGAGAGCTAAGAGTGCTCTTGATCAGCGCTAGCCGACCACCGAAAGAAAGATATCTATGCGACCAACCAGAGATCCTGTCGATCATCCTCTGTCTGACGCCCGCAAAGAGCGCTCTCGTGAGGTTGCCCTTATATAAAGGGACCCCGAGGTAGGTAATGGGAAGGTCGCCACGCGCAAAGCCAGTAATGTCGTGGACCCGCTGAGCCCACCTGTCCACTGTGGCAGATGAAAGGATGAAGGTGCTCTTCTGCACGCTGACCAGCTGACCGGTGACCAAGCCATAGTGCTCCAAAAGGCGCATGAGCTCGACCAGTCCATCATCATCCGCCCGGGTGAAGATAATGATGTCATCCGCGTAAGAAAGGTGAGAGACGGTAGGACCATAGCCACAGGTGCTATAGGTCATGTGGGGAGAGTCGCGGATGAAGCCGTCAAGGCAGCGAGAGAGGTAGTCCGCCGCAAGAACGAAGAGGGAAGGGGAAAGAGGGTCGCCCTGTCTAAGGCCTCTAGAGGAGGGAAAGAAATCGGTGGGGCTGCCATTAATCAGGACCGAGAACGTGCAATGCTCCACACACGCCTCCACAAAGCTGATCCAACGCTCAGGGAATCCCATCCTAGCCAACGCCTCCCTAAGAAACGGCCACTCAACCCTATCATACGCCTTAGCCATGTCCAGCTTCAGCGCGATATTCGGAGCCCGCTTCCAGTCCGCTCGGGAGATGTCGTGGATCATCTCCTGGGCCAGAAGGATGTTATCACTAATGACCCGATCCTTGACGAATCCACTCTGGTTCGGAGAGATGAGGGAGGGGAGAAGAGGGGAAAGACGACCGTTAAGAATCTTCGAAATGAGCTTGTTGGTCACGTTACACAGGCTGATGGGCCTGTAATCGGACCAAGAGCTCGGGCTGGGTCGTTTGGGGATCAAGACGATAGAGGTAGACGTGAAGGAATCCGGCATCCGGTGGCCTGAGAAAAAATCCACCATCGCCTCCTGGACGTCATTCTCTACAATATCCCAGCAGACCTGATAGAAGAGGGAGGAGAAACCATCCGGACCGGAAACGCTGTTGGGATCAATCCCGAATACAGCATCCCTAACCTCCTCCCTGCTCGGGAGCTCACAAAGGCCAGTGAGATCGGCCGAAGGAGGGATGGTGGGAAAGAAGGAGGCGTTCGGTGCCACGAGGGACCCTCTGTCAGAGGTGAAGAGGGTCTGGAAGTGAGCAACAGCCGACTCCCGGATCTCAGCCTCCTGGGTCAAGGATGACCCATTAGCCTCGATGCTATGGATGTACGACTTAGCACGCTTCTGCCTAACGTAGCCCTGGAAGAACCTAGTGTTCCGTTCGCCCTCGGCCACCCAGCGAACGGCCGCCTTCTGCTTCCAGAAGTCCTCCTCCATAAGGAGTCGGAGCTGGTACTCGGCGTGGCAGCGGTGCATGGCGGTCCTATTCTCCGGAGTGGGATCCAGGTCATAGGCCCGCTCAGCCGACGCATGCGCACTCTGAGCTGCAGTAAGACGGTGATGGAGGTTTCCAAAAACATCCCAGTTCCACTGTCTCAACCGACGCCGCAGTCTGCCGAGCTTCGCCTCGAGATTGCGCATCCCGAAGAGCCCAGTCGGCTGAAGCCAGGAATCCCTGACAGTGTCGTGGAAAGAGTGGTGGCGAACCCACATGTTTTGGAACCTAAAGGAAGCGCGGCGAGGAGTGCTCGAAAAACGACATCTAATGAGGAGGGGTGAATGGTCAGACCCGAATCGAGTGAGGTGCGTGACGGTCGTGACCGCAAACACCTTCGACCACGCTTCAGAAATCAAAGCACGATCGAGCCTCTCCTTGAGGTCGTCCCTAACCCACGTGAAGGGCTCACCCTCGCATCCAGCATCAAGCAACTCACAGTCCGCCACAGTCTGCGCAAAATCCCACATCTCTCGGGATCTGTCCGTGCGGCCACCCACGCGCTCATCGGGATGCAGAAAGATGTTGAAATCGCCACTAACCATCCATGGCAATCCCTCCATACTCTCGGCAATCTCACGCAGGGTGTCCCAAAGATCATATCGCCCGACCCTAGTACACTTGGCATAAACCAAGGTGTAAAAGATGGGCTCCGGGAGGTGGGCAGCGGAAATCTCTAAGTGAAGCACCTGATCGGTGTCGCGGAGGACCCGACAAGTGTAATCACGCGAGTGGAAGAAGTAGATCTTGTGCGAAATATTACCCACGCCCGAGTGGAAACCCAGACGACGCGAGTAGTGGTCAAAAGAAGGAGTACGAATCATCGGCTCAATGAAGCCAACAAAATCGACTCTGTGGTCACGGATAAGAGAGTGAAGGTGAGAAAGAGTAGCCCTGTTCGCCAGGCCACGGCCATTCCAAGTAATGGATGTGATGGACATATCAACGGTCGCAAGAGCCACCGGACCTAGTCCGCCTATGGCGAGGCTGATTCGGGCCACCTAAAGAATGGGAGGTCGTTCGTCGTGTCGTGCGGCGGAAGGGTCCAATAGCTGGGGAGATCGTCCGCCGTCTCGTGTGCTGCGTAGCTCTGGTCCTCGAGGTCTGTCTGCCTCGGTATGTACTCGTGGCCTGTGAGTCGTCTGGCTGGGCAGACTGGCCTATCGCAGCACTAGCGGGTTGCCCTATTTCCGGGGCTGTCTCCCGTCTGTCAAGGTGACGAAAAGCAGTAGAGGCGAAACTCTCGCACGAGACGTCATGCTGCGCGTGGTTGAGCTCGCATATCTGCTCGGGGATGGGTGAAAGAGGGGGTCCAACAGGCAGAGCACTTGGGTGCTCGCCGGTGGGAGGGGGGTGGGAACTGACTATCAGCTCGACCGAGCTCCGAGTCTCAGCAGGGGGAGGATGGGCCGACTCATCCCCTTTTGGGGGAGCGGTGGCGGCGGTAGCCCTCAATTCCGAAGATCGGACCGGGCTAGGTGCGCGCTCGGTCGAAGGACCGGCATCGCGTGCATTATCATCGGATAGATGGATGGACTCTCTCCTGGTCGTGCCGTCCGACTGATCCATGTCGTCTCCAAGGAGGTCATCGTCATCCAGAAGTGTAAGATCAGTAATCTTAGGAGGCCTGCTGGAGGAAGGAACAGACTCCTTCTCTGCCTCAGGGGAAAGAATAGCAAAGTAAGAATGGTTGGCCTTGAAGGCCGTCTGTAGGGTGTGTCTAGGGAGAAAGCCCGTGGACTTGGGCTTGGGACCCACTAAAGCCAACTGCTTAGGCTGGGTAGGATGAGCATCCTTCCCAGTTTGGGCAGTATCAACAATCACAGCCTTGCCCTTATCCTTAGACCCCTTCGGGGTCTCGGGCTCGCGGAGAGGGCTTTTGCCCTTTCCCTTCGAGTCCCTCCGGCTGGTGGAGAGACCCCGCTGAGTCGCTCGGTGGCGCTGCGGGATAGCGGGCCGTGGCTTATTGCCACTGATGTAGCAATCAGCCGCAACATGACCCACATGGCTGCACGAGGTGCAGAACGCGGGGATCTTCTCATAGATCACCCGCTGAACCAGAGACTCCGAGCCCTGTTCAATCTCAATCTCATGAACAAGCTCAGCTCTCAGATCTATCTCGACGCAAAAACGCGCCACGTTAGCCCTCGTCTGGAGGGCTGTTGGGGCGTCAATACGAATCGGTTGCCCAATACACTTAGCTAGTGTAGTGATGGCAGCGCGATCATAAAGATGAGGTGGTAGGCCGGGAAGGCGGCACCACACGGGGACAACCGGCGCCTCCGTCTTCGGGTTAAACCCGGCATAGTATTTGAACACCCTAGCTGGGCATCCACACACATGAATGGAGGTCTTAAGCCAGACCTCGTTATAGTCCTCGGGAAGGAAGAAAGACACTAAAAGGTGGTTGAAGTTATACCACTTAGATGAAACTCTACCCTTAAAACCCAATTTGCTTAATCCAGCAGATATATCTCGAGGTGCAGGGATAGCATATGAGAACTTAAAAACCAGGGTGTTAGCTAATTTACCTGCAAGGGCAACAGATTCGGCTTCGGTGTAGTGGGCCTTCACTTTGTTCCCCTCCGAGCGGATAATGGTCCCGCAAGCATGTTCGTATCCCCCGTAAAAAGCAAAATCTTTGGGTGTGGGATCGGAGGATCTGGAGGTTCCCATGCCACCATCTCTTTTCCCCATAATGGCCTCCCGAAAAGAAAGCTGCCCTGTGGAGGTGCCCGGGAGGGCCCCGGCTGCGCCTGGGGTAGCTGTAGGTGGGCCCGTCGGCGATATCTCGGTCAAAGGAGTTCCGGTAATGTGCCCCATGGTCATAGGGTTTGGCCTCGCAGCAACTACCCCGTCTTCACGCACATACCAAATGGCCGGGTCAGATTTTCCGGCAGCAATAGAGGTTACTCCGGTGGGATGCTCAGTCGGAGAGGTTGATGATGGCCGGGGTCCGAGAATACCGGCCGTTAAATTCGACCCCGGGGCAATTCCGGCAGGGCCGCCGGCAGGCAGTGATATTCCGGGGACTTTGCCGGCGCCGGTGCATGGCTGGGTGTCGCCGGTCATCGTTGTCGCGGTAGCATTGGTCGTGAGGTGTGCAGCAGGGGGGAGAGGGAAAATTGTTGAAGGTGACGGGGTGGGCTGGGGGGAATTTTGGTTGAGATTGTGGGCTGTGGGGGTATTGTTATTGGGCTGGGGATAAGGGGTTTGAGAAATGGGCCCAGAAAAAATACCCAAAGAGCCAAATGAGAAAGGTCCATAGGACCCGGGCCCATCTGATGACGCAGCTGAAGGTGACTTTCCCAATCCACTTGCGCTTGGTTTTGATTTTGAAATGTCTGACAGCTGTCGGCTATGTCCTTGATCAAGATCCAGATTTTCGGGCTTCGCCTTTGACCGAAGACTGACCGGAGAGATTCCGGTGGGGGACCTCTCGGAGGGAAGCGGATATCTGTCTTGCCCGTCCAACACTGGGTAATCTCCGAGCTCCGGGAAGAGAGCTAAATGTGGCGAAGGTGCGTGGGGTAATTTATCCGAGGAAGATGATTGATTGGAGTTGATAATGGCTGTGTAATCGCTGACAGTGGTTTGAACGGCCACTTCTAGCGGCCTTGAAACATTTTTATTCTTTACTGCGAGCTTGATGTTGGTGGGAGATGTTGAAGCCGCAAGAGGCGGCGATGTTCTTTGAGCAGTCGGCGAGCTTATGACCGGCGGCGATGGTGAAGCCGCAAAAATCGGCGGCGTGCTTTGAGCAATCGGCGAGTATATGACCGGCGGCGTTGAGCATTTGATCGATTCTTGGATGTGGTTAGCTGGTGTTAGATTGGGTGGCGGGGAGGTTGACGGTGGAGCCATTACTGCTAGGAGGACGAAGGCCCGGCAGCCAGGGGCTGGCCGCCGGCGGCGGCGGCGGTCGAAGGGCCGTCTATATGGTGGTTGCGGTGGCGGAAGGGAGGTTGACGGTGGGGATGAAATGAGCAAATTCTAGAGAGAGAAATGTAGAGAGAAGTGAAATGTTGCTAGGTTTCCTCTCCGTCCAGGTTAGTTATCTTTAGCTGCTAGGTTAGTTGTGTTTTGTTGCTAGGTTAGTTGTTTGTTGTTGCTAGGTTAGTTGAGTTATATTACTAGGTTAATTGTCTTAAGTTGCTAGGTTATTTTTTTTTCTTGCTGCTAGGTTAGTTGTCTTTTGTTGCTAGGTTAGTTATATATATCTGCTAGGTTAGTTGTGTTTTGTTGCTAGGTTAGTTGTCTTTTGTTGCTAGGTTAGTTCTTTCTTGCTGCTAGGTTAGTTGTCTGATGTTGCTAGGTTAGTTGTCTTTTGTTGCCAAACAACGCCCCGGGGGGGTGGGAGATTGGGCTAGATCCCCAACCTGTATATAGATCAACTTTCTTGCTGCTAGGTTAGTTGTCTTTTGTTGCTAGGTTAGTTGTCTGTTGTTGATAGGTTAGTTGTGTTTTGTTGCTAGGTTAGTTGTCTGTTGTTGCTAGGTTAGTTATTTGTAGCTGCTAGGTTGGTTGAGTTTTGTTGCTAGTTTTTCTTTTTTTAGATCAAGACCCCAAAACGGGGGCCCAAAATATCAACATACTACAGTCTACAGAGTCTCACAAGCAAAACAAAAACAAAAAAAGACAAAAAAGAAAAAAGAAAAACCGATAACAAATCTGTCTTCGGGCTAACAGGTGCCCGGAATAAAAAGTCTAATCTAATGAAAGCCAAAAACCTAATCTACTGAAAGCGGAACGATGGATATCCAAGTTGGTCCATCCGTACAAGCGTGCGAAGACGGAGTGGAGCAGTGTCGGTCTGAAATGTATGTGGGTCTGGTATGGTGGCGCCAAGGCTGGCAAGGTAGTCAGCAGGTTTGTTCCTCTCATGAAAAATGTGTGTGATCCTGTGATGGACAGACCGAAGTAGAGCTCCAATGCGCATAAGCGGGTGCTGAATCTGCCACGAGCCCTGGTGGCCCGATGTCAGGAGGGTGGCAACAGTCGCAGCGTCCAGCTCGATCCAAATATGACTAGAAATGTGGACAGCAATCTGAAGGCCAATCTGTAATGCCTGAATCTCTGCGTCGTAGCTCGAGGAGGCCTGAAGGGGCGTGTGGAAGACGGTGATGAGGGCGCCGCTGTGGTCCCGGATCAAGCCTCCTCCTCTGGCAGCTCCGGTATGGCAATCAAAAGAGCCATCAGTATTCAGCTTGACCCACGGAGATTCGGGTCGAAGCCAAACAACAGGTCTGGGCCGAGGGGGCCGAACAAGCGGTGGGGGAGCCACCATGTAGCGATGTGGTGGCGTGCAGCCTGTCCAGTCTCGGGCCGTGAGCCTGCCCAATGCTCTGAGGAGTGAAATGTGTCTCTCTACCTGCAAAACGATGTGAGAAAACAAAAAAGTAATATCCCTATGCTTCGCACTATTCCTCTCCGTCCAGGTGAACCAAAGGATCAGACAAGGAATGAGGAAGCCCACGTGTCTAAGGTGTGTGCTCTGGGAGAAAAAACTCAGGAGCTCAAATAAATTGTCTGTGGTGGGTAGGGATATATGGGTCCAATTGGAAAAATGCCCCCACACTCTCCTCACAATCTCACTCTCTAGAAGAAGGTGGGTAAAGGTCTCGGTCTCGGTCTCGCTCCAGATGGCCCCGAAGAGAAGTTTAGGCCAATTTCTCAGTCTGATCTGCTCCCAAGCCGAGGTAGTAGAAAACACACCTGATGATATAAGTCTCCACCTCATGCCATTCGAACCGTCCCCCAAGATGGGGATATGTTGGATCTGATCTAATAAATGCTGGCTAAAACCCGCACTAGAGCCCAACTCCCTATCAAGCTTCCCCCTATCCCACGACCCATCCGTCCAAAGGTCACTCACAAGTAGGTAGGGGGAATGCGTCACCTGCCTATCCCTAGATTAGTTGTCTTAAGTTGCTAGGTTATTTCTTTCTTGTTGCTAGGTTAGTTGTCTTTTGTTGCTAGGTTAGTTGTGTTTTGTTGCTAGGTTAGTTGTCTAATGCTGCTAGGTTAGTTGTATTTTGTTGTTAGGTTATTTCTTTCTTGCTGCTAGGTTAGTTATATTTTATTGCTAGGTTATTTCTTTCTTACTGCTAGGTTAGTTGTCTTTTGTTGCTAGGTTATTTATTTGTTGCTGCCAGGTTAGTTGTCAATGGGTCAACGCCGGAAGTCAACGGTCAATGCTGGAAGTCAACGGTCAACGCCGTAAGGCAACGATTTTCGCCGGAAGGCAACGGTCAACGTCAGAGTCAACGGTCAACGCCGGAGTCAACTAATAATTATTTTATTATTTAATTGATGTATATTTTAATTGATTTTGATCTAGACAAAATGAGTGGCTAAGATTGAGTCTCACGTACTCATTTTAAGGAGTGGTCTCATTGGATCCGTCCCCTACATATATATCATCAATGTTATAGTGTATGACATTTCTCTACATAAGAGTTCAATAATATACAACCGACAATGTTGAATAATGTTGTTGACTTTTTTTTTATTTTATTATTATATTTAAAATTTTAATTTGTATATAAGTTACAAAATAGAGAGAATAAAAACAACTTAATTTTCATTTTAAATCACATTTTAAATTTTCTATTATTGATTAAAAATAAAAAATAAGATATTGTGCATAAAAAACAACAATAAATTGCTTCTTTTAAGAAAAAAATGGGAATAGATATAGCCCAATAGATAATCCACTTCAAAAAACAATACAATTTTTTAATGAGTATTATTTTGCTTGATAGACTCAATAATTTCAGCAAGGAAACATATCTCACATAGGAATTAATACAAGTAAAAAATGTGTGCTATTTAAACCACTTCACAATCTATCAATTTCAAATTCATAAGCTTGAACTGGTGAGCCATTCGAACCGGTGTCGGTTCACCGAGTCAACCGGTTTTGGACCGATTCGAACTGTTCTTCACGGTTTCAATTTCTAAGCGGTTTGATGGCTCAAACCGAACTAGAATGAAGGTCGGTTCCTGGTCCAACCTGTTGAACTGGCCAGTCCGGTCCGATTTTCAGAACCATGCTTCTCCTTGAGTTGGGTGGCGGCTAAGGTGAGGTTTAAGGGAATTTTCGGGTTGATGGAACACTCCTATTTTTCTAAGGGGTTTGTTGGGTGTAAGGCTTGAACAATGCATGGAAAATTCAAGGTGCTAGTGTTGTGCATGGGGGCTATAACGGCGCGTTTGGATTTTCAAAAACTGAGGCCGAACATGCTCACAACACATATACACACAAGAAATAATTCGAAGGCATAAAAATAAATATATAACACATAATCACATACATAAAGTCTAAGGCATAACATTTAAATAATTACACGTATAATCACATAATTAAGTGAATTCACTTAGGAAAATAAATAATCAAATAGGCAATTAATCCAAATAAGGTAAAACACAATCGAGATTCCAATTTAAAGTCGAGCAATGCAAGATGATTCGATTAAAATAAAACAGGACTCTATAGTATGCATGTGAACCACTAGTCTGCGTGTTTCACGCATCGATGGATTATGTCGGTGACGTCCTATTATGATGCTTTTAATCACCGATGGATTATGCCAGTGGGTTAACTCTCTTGCCGATGGGTTATGTCGGAGGAGATATGTGTACACATTAGCGTGTGGCCATATAGGAGGTAGATGTAATGATTTGTGTTCATGTTGCGATTATGATTTTAAGTCATTATACTGAATATATGTGCATGGTAATTCCCACGGTGAGCTTGTTCTTTGCTCACCTCCATCGTCCTTATATTTTCCAGGTTGAGCTGATGGCGAGGCAAAGGACGAAATGAGTGGGGTCATTTTATTATTGTGATTGTGTTGATTTTTGCTTCCGCTTAAACCTATTTTCAAAACTTATGATTGGTTTGGATGTTGATCGGTTTGAACTTAGTTTTGAAAATGTTTGTTGATTAGATGATTGTTGCGAGATTTTATTGATATGGAATATATCTCGTATGTGGTAGAAGTGTTGTGAAATTGGGCAATGAGTTCCCAATGGCTCAGATATGAGTTGATCTAAGTGAATGAATGATTAAATTGAGTAGTGCCCGTTAAATTGTTTTCAAAGAAAAAATTGACTTTTGAAAAATTAACTCTGAGTTTGAAAACTCGGGATTTTTCTTATAAAAATAACGGGGGTTCGTCTGGCCTCGTAGGCTGTGTATAGAGTCTATGAATTTTCAAACTATAAGTGTTCAATCCTAATCTCTAGATCCACTGCGCTTAATAATAATTCTTAGATAATTTGAACTTCTATTAACATCGACGTTCTTCACCGAACCCCAAACAACATCGGCAAAAATGTGTCCAGAACCCATCGCTTTCGATCTCAACATAAAACTACTATTCGTGCTAATCTTGCTCCACGTCGATCTCAATCCAGGTCAAGTGTCCTCCATGCTAATACCACAACGCTTGTGAATTCGATATTGCCATATCGGCATCAACCACTACATATAGCTTCCTTTGTGTCGATATCACCTTTTCATCGGGTAAAAAAAATATCACCACCCATTATTAACAGACTCACCGACTATAAAATCGATCACCTGAATATGTGTCCCGCTCCCGCCACTTGTTGTCTTGCATGAAGTAGACGCCCTAGATGTGTGTCAAGCATCCTATAACTCGTAAAGAAGTTATCATGAATTTCTACTTTTTATCGTATATAAATAGTGTATGGCTTATACATAAAAAAATGAGGAAAAAGGGGAAGAAAAACTCAAAGAAAAGAGGGCAACTTCTTTAAAAAACCCTAAGGCTTTAATGAAATTCCACGTCAGTGCCCAGCTAAAATTTCTTTCCATTTCACTATCTATCCCCCTATTCAACTTCCATTTAAATCCCTCCAATTAAAATAAATTACAAAGAAATTTCATTGTGACATCATTCCACTACCATTCATCTTATCTTATTATTTTATTATTTCTCTCTCTCTCTACTACTAACTTTCTTATTTTTTTATTATTTTTCTTTCTCTCTCTTTCCACATATTTCTTTATTTTTTTTTTTCTCATTTTCTACTATTCATCTCTTTTACTACTTTTTTTTTTATAATTTTTAATTATTTTTCTTTCTCTTACCTTCCATACAAGATATAGGTACTAAATTACAATAACATTGGTATTGTCCTACTACATTATAGGTATCATTTTTGTAAACAAGTATTTACAGTATATATTCATTTTCATTCATATAAGTCGGTACTAAATGCAATATATATGTACTGAGTTACTACAACACATGCACTGTCTTATTCCAATATAGGTATCAGTTTTGTGACTCATTAAAACAAACTATTATGGATCTAATGTGATGCACGGGTAATAGATATTCATTAATATTTATAAATTGAAAATTTTCACTAAATAATATTTATAAATTAAAAAATGTGAAATCACTATGTAATACTCCCCCTATATTAATTTATTTAAAATGTTATAAGAAATTGAAATTATGCAAAATTATATAAAATATGTCTATTTAAAATTATTACACAACTCGTATATATAATGTACATAACTGATAATAAGTTATATTATTTCATTTCAAAATAAGTGTCATTCTAAAATTTTTATTCAAAATTCAATTTGAATACAATGTGGTTCCATAAAATAAATATTTTAGTAAAATTTTTATCATATATTTAAAAATATATGTGAATAATAAGTATAATATTAAAACTTATATCTTTTCATTAATTATTATAAATTTATTTCTGTATAAACTATCCAAATAAAAAAAATTCTATTTCACTATTTCGTATAAATCTATATTACACTAATCTCACGATTTTTAAGGTTTGTTGTATGTTACTCTGTCGTTCAAATTTATCATCTAATTCTCTATAATTAAATTATAAATTTTACTAAAAACTATTTATTCAAAGATCTATCAAATTTTCAAGAGGAATATATTTATCAACTAGTACAATATCCGTGTACTATATGGGTACTTAAATATATTATTATTTGTACAATAGAAAATTTAAAATAAATTATTTTTATTGTAAAATTATGTATAATGAATATAAAAAATAATGAATAACTAACAAAGTAGTATTTAATTCAAAATTGGGTCCAATTTTTGCACTTAATTTTCTTATTTTATTTAAAATCTAAGATAAAACGCAATAAAATGATTATTTTATGGTGTATTACTGAATTAAATTTTTATTATATTTGTTATAAAATAATTTATGTTGTATTCAATTTTTTGAAATTATTTTTTTAATAAATATAGTTTTATTTATAATGATAGATGTAATTAATTTTTATTTTATATATGCAATATGGATGTCAAATCGAAGTTCATCAAAATATGATTATTTTGAGATATTTCATGCCATATGAAACTCACATCATTTAAATTTAGACATTTCATGTCAAAATAAAACCGCACTCAATTTATTAATCATAATACTCAACTATTATCTTATTCTAAAATTTACTGTCATATAATATTATTAAAATAATTTTCTAAATCAACAACCCAATTTTATTATATGCAAATATTTGATATTTCTAACAAACAAAATCGTACACTCTAATAGTTTACGCAACACGAATTTCAATTTACGCTGCGTAGTATAAGAGCCAAAACGCGACGAATTACGTTATAAACATTTTAAAATACTAAAAGGAATATAATTTCAATATAAATGACCGTTAAGGCAAGATTATATTATTTATTGTGAAACTCCGTGCGTCAAGAAGGACTACAATTTTAAATATTTATTTGTTGAAAATTAAGCACATCATTTATTTTTTTAAAAGAAAACAAATAAATATTATGATAGGATATCAACCAATTTAATGCGTGACACATCATGTTTATCGGTTTCATATATGGAATGTGTCGCCTAAGTGGTTTTTAATGCAATAAATATGGAATGTCGCGGTTGTGGATATATTAAGGGATGATTTTTATTTATATTGAAATTAAAAGACAAATTTGTTTCCATGAAATGAAAATTACCTAAAAATAAAATCAAAATATTTCTAAATTTCAAAACTAAAGCTCTATTGAGTTCATGACCACTTGTCAAGTAAACTTAATTAAACATATTCAAATACTCATAGAAAATAATGTATAAGTGATTTTGAGTAATATAAACATCATTTAAGACCGAAATTCAATGTTCTTTTAGGTTCGTTGGAATTCGTACTGAAGCGATATTGGGTACTGAACTACCATTTAAATTGTGCAAAATTATATAAAATATGTCTATTTAAAATTAGTACACAACTCGTACAGTGTACATAACTGATAATAAGTTACATTATTACATTTCAAAATAAGTGTCACTTTAAAACTTTTTATTGAAAAAAATCATTTTGAATATAGTGTGGTTCCATTAAAATAAATATTTTTGTAAAATTTTGAAGTGTGTCATTCAATGAAATGAAGTGTATTATTAGTGTTCTCTCATTAGTGTGTCGAGTTCATGACCAATTTGCGATTAAACTCAATTAAAAACATTTTAAATCTCATATAAACTAATGTGAGAGTGATTATGGGTCATATAAACATCATTTGAGACCGAAATTTTGTGTTTTTATGTGTTCATTATAAGTGGTACTAGAGACCCAATATCGGGTACTACAACAATACAAAACTGGTACTATCTTACTCTATATCTGGTAATACTTTTTGTAAATGTTGACTAAAATTGAAATAATCCATTTTCCTTCACAAAAGTAGGTACTAATCTATTAAAAACAGGTATGATGTAGAAGAAGATGTGGCACTATTTTCGCTAAAATAGGTACTGTTTTAGGAATCGTGATTTTTTTAATATTTTATGTCTACCTTTTCACGTGGATCGTTTACGCGTGATTTGGATGAAAAATAGTGGAAGTTGAAACATATATGTAGAATTTGGAGTAGTCATGTATGATGATTATATGAGATGAAGTGTGTCATTCAATAAAATGAAATGTATTAGTAGTGTTTTCTCATTAGTGTGTCGAGTTAATTACCAGTTTGCGATTAAATTCAATTAAAAACATTTAAAATTTCATAGAAACTAATGTGAGAGTGATAATGGCTCATATAAACATCATTTGAGACCGAAATTCAGTGTTTTTTTATGTTCGTCGGAGTTGGTACTAAGGACCCGAAATTTGGTACTAAAACACCAAAAGCTGGTATTATCTTACTCTAGGTCTGGTACCAATTTTGAAAATGTTGATCAAATTTGAAGTATTCCATTTTCGTTGATCAAAAGTAGGTATTAATTTATTAAGAATAGGTGTTACACAGAAGAATAAGCGATACTATTTCTGTCAAAATTGTTACCTTTTTAGTAATCGTGATTTCTTTAATGCTCCATGTCCACCATGCCACGTGGATCGTTCACGCATGATTTGGTAGAGAAATAGTGGAAGTTCAAACATATAGGTAGAATTTAGAGTAGTCATGTATTATTATTCAATGAGATGAAGTGTATTACTAGTGTTTGTTCATTAGTTTGTTGGGTTCGTGACCAATTTGCGATTAAAGTTAATTAAACACATTTTAAATCTCATAGAAACTAATGTGAGTGATAGTGGGTCATATAAACATCATTTGAGACCGAAATTCGGTGTTTTTTTATATTTATCGGAGTTGGTACTAAAGACCCGATATCTGGTACTAAAACACCAAAAGCTGGTACTATCTTACTCTAACTATGGTACCAATTTTTGCAAATGTTGACCAAATTTGAAGTAATTCATTTTTGTTGACCAAAAGTAGGTACTAATTGATTAAAAACAGGTACTACGAAGAAGTAGCGGTATTATTTCTGTTAAAACTGGTACCGTTTTAGTAATCGTGATTTCTTTAATCCTCCATGTCAAACATGCTACGTGGATCGTTCACGCGTGATTTGGTTGAGAAATAGTGGAAGTTAAAACATATAGGTAGAATTTAAAGTAGTCATGTATGATCATTCAATGAGATGAAGTGTGTCTTTTAATGAGATAAAGTATATTAGTAGTGTTTTCTCATTAGTGTGTTGAATTCGTGGCCAATTTGCAACTAAACTTAATTAAACACATTTTAAATCTCATAGGAACTAATGTGAGAGTGATAATGGGTCATATAAACATAATTTGAGACCGAAATTTGGTGTTTTTTTATGTTCGTTGGACTTGGTACTGAAGACCCGATATCTGGTACTAAAACACCATAAAACTGGTACTATCTTACTCTAGCTTTGGTACTAATTTTGAAAATATTGACCAAATTTGAAGTAATCCATCTTTTGTTCTTTCTACAAAGTTGGTACTAATTGATCAATAATTGGTACTGCATAGAAGAAGAAGTGGTACTTTTTGTGGAAAAACAGGTACCATTTTACGAAATTTGTTTTTTTTTTTTTTTTTTATGTTCGTCGAAGTTAGTACTGAAGACCCGATATCTGGTACTAGAACACCATAATTGTGATACTATCTTACTCTAAGTCTGGTACTAATATTGAAAATATTGATCGAAATTGAAGTAATCCATTTTTTTTCTTTCTACAAAGTAGATACTAATTAATCAAAAACCGGTACTGCATAAAAGAAGAAGTGGTATTATTTTTGGAAAACTGGTACCATTTTACGAAATTTGATTTTTTTTATGTTCGTTGGAGTTGGTACTGAAGACCCGATATCTGGTACTAAAACGCCGTTGACCAAAATTGAATAATCCATTTTACAAATGTATTAGTAGTGTATTAGTAGTGTTTGTTCATTCCGATCGATTAGGTAAAGCCCGCGGTAGCAACGGAACGGGGGAAAGTATATAGAAAAGTTGGGTCGATTACATTGAGGCTTGAGAGACCTCTGGGTGCAACGAAACTTAATTAAACACATTCTAAATCTTATAGAAACTATTGTGTGAATGATTCTGAGTCATATAAACATCATTTAAGACCGAAATTCGATGTTTGTTTTTATAAATAGGAGCAAATAATCCAATTATCATGCATTTATAATATTACAAACCCATTAAATAATAATAATATGTATTCAAAATATATACAAGTAAGTAGTCTAATTACTCATGTATGTATTCAAAATACATACTAGTAAATAATCTAATTACTCATGCATTTATTTGGTTCTAAACACACATAACAATGATGTATTCAAAATACATAAGCCAAGCAAATTCATGAATCAAAATCAAGTGCTAATACATTCATCAAAATTTCTAAAATTCTGATTTGATAAACAAGTTCGAAGCTTCATTTTGTTCATTAAATATTTCAAAAGTATTTAAGAATCGTTGGACAATAGTTTTTAGTTTGAAATATACCCAATGGTTGATTTCAATTTTAGAGATTTTTCAGAAATTTGAAACAAGCAGAATCCCCCGTATATATTAATTCAAAACGTGTTGAACCCAAGTGGTAGGCTCGCACGCTTCGGATGCTGACTTGGCAAATATTTGTGCTTCCTAATTTGGTTTGTGTAAAAAATTATGGTTTGGAGTTAGGCTTGGTATGATACATAAATATCATTTTTATCTACTTGGTAATTGCCCGTTTGATCATTTTTTAAGTTACCATATAACATTCTTACTTTTCATATTTAATTCATATATTAATTATCATGAATTAGTATTATTTTTTATATTTAAAACTTTATAACTTTTTTATTTGTATTTTATTTTTTATTTATGATATGTTAAAATAATCATATTTTAATGATCTTCAATTTGGGAGAAGGATTCTCTCAGGTGGGAGCGACCGGCGATTCTCTCAGGTGGGAGCGATCGTTTTTTCCGATTATATGCATAGTTTCTGATCATTTCTCTTAATTCCTTTTCTCATCTCCGTCCTACTTTCCAATCTTCAAATCCCTGCTCCTTATATTCTCTTTTCTTCATTCTCTACCTCTTCCTCAATCTGTGGAATCCCGATTTTAGGGTTCCCCTTTCGATGGCAGAAAATCCAGTCTACCAAATCAATTGCGGGGCTTCTCCCTATCTGAGAAGGAATCCACATTCATTGACATTGCACATACTGATATTAAATTGAGTGCGGATGAATGCAGTAGGAGTCTTTTTGGGAAAATAATTGGGGATAGAGCGGCCAGTTGGATAGGGATAAAAAGGACAATGACGACGATCTGGCGCCTCACTCAAGCAATGGAAATCAAAGAGTTAAGTCCCAATTATTTTCAATTTATATTCCAAAGTAGGGACGACATGAAGAAAGTTGCCAACGGTATCAACTGGAGCTTTGAAAACCAATATCTTATACTCAAGGAATGGTGTCAAGGTATCTCAAGTAAGAATCCTTGTTTTCAAGAGCTTAATATTTGGGTTCAAGTCACTAATACACCCCTTAACTGGCTGAGCACTGAGGTCGGTATCAAAATTGACAAAGTGTTTAAGCAAGTGAAAAATGTAGTCCTTGCGAATTCTGAGAATCATGGGGGGAAATTTCTAAGATTATTGGTCACTTTGAACATTGAGGAACCTCTTCCTCGTGTGGCAAACATTAGACTGGGTGATGAAGCAACAGAAGTTGGATTCAAATACGAAAAGCTTCTGAATCTCTGCCATTATTGTGGTCTGATTGGATATCTAAACAGGACTTGTGCCAAAAGAATCTCAGACATAAATAACAACTCCCTCAGAGAAGGATAGTTTGGAGACTTTATGAAGGTGACAGAGGGGCAAAAGTGGTTTGAACATAATCATTCAAGCTTTAGAGGATCACCACAACAAGAGACGTCTGCAAGACAAGAGCAGCGATCCTCTCCACACACATCTTCCCAGCAAGCAGAAACAAGTCAACAACTCATTCCAATCCCAGAAAACTCACCTCTTAAACAGATAGAAGGCACTCAAGACTCTCTAGCTTCAGCTTCTAACATTCCTATACCTCAAGGAGCATTGATGGAATCCACACTGCAAATTGTAGAATCAAACAAAGCTATGGAAGTTGACCTGGAAACTCATACAGCTTCACCCACTCTCAAAATCCATAACTCCTTAGTCCCTTGCTCTACAAATGCTCTGAAATCTTGGAGAAGAGCCAGAGGTAAAGATGGCAGACTACTTAGAGACTCACCCACCATGGTTGCACTTGAACAAGACACAAAGGGGAAAAGAACAAGAGACACAGAAGCAGATCATTCTAATTCCAATCAAACCAAACCTGAGACCCAGTCCGCTCCAAAAAAAAGCAAGTTACAAGAAGAAAAGGTGGGGGTTGCCAGCCTGGATTGGCACCAAAAGGATAAATGTTAGCTCTGGTGTGGAATTGTAGAGGGCTGGAGGGCCCTCTACAATTTCCCAAATGCGAGAGTTGATCAAGACTTATCACCCACAATTTTTCTTTATTTCTGAGACCAAAAAACCAAAATCATTTGTTAAATCTATTAGTACTAAGTTAGGTTATGTAGAGAGGCATGTAATTGTAGACCCCATTGGTCTCAGTGGGGGTTTAGCATTGATTTGGGACACTAATATAGTTATTTAGCAGATTATTAGTTCTGATTTCTTCATAGTTGTTCAATTTTCTGTACCTTCTCTTAACCCTCAATGGGGTATCTTTGTATATCTTAACCCCTGCAGAATCACAAGAACAACTCAATGGGATGAGTTAATTCAGTCAAGACAAATATGGGGCAATTGTTGGTTTGCTATAGGGGACTGGAACGACATATGCACTAACTCAGAAAAATCAGGAGGTATTCCTAGAAGTCCAGCCAGCCTTCAAGCTTTCAACTCCTTCATTGCTGATATGGATATGGAGGAAATCAGACTAAATGGATATCCATACACCTGGTGCAATAACAGGGCTGCCCCTGATTTAGTTGAAGAACAACTTGATAGAGCCTTTGCCGCTCTGGACTGGCATCACAACCATCCTAATGCTTCAGTGACAAACATTTTGAGAAGTTCATCAGATCATTCAGCAATACTTTTCAATATGGGCCTTCCCAAGGTCAAGAAGCAAACCAGGTTCCATTTTGATAAAAGGTGGATTGGCAAAGATGGCTTTGAAGAGATTGTCAAGCAAGCATGGCACACTCCAGTAACTGGCACTCTTTTTTTCAAACTAAAAGAAAAAGTTAAGCACACAAGGATGGCTCTTCTCAAATGGAGCTCCTCATTCCAGTCTCACAACCAAGCACTTATTGCAGAACTCACTACCAAGTTGGAAGAGCTGAACAGTGACAAATCAGGTGACAACTGGGATAGCTGGGACTCAATTAAAAGAGCTCTAAACCAGGCCCACCTCCAGGCAGAACTTTTTTGGCAACAAAAATCAAGGCAAAGATGGCTTAAAGAAGGAGATTCTAACACAAGGTTTTTCCATGCATTTACCCCACAGAGGAGGAGACAGAATGCAATCACAAGGCTCATATCCCCTCAGGGAAGACTGCTGACCTCTCAAAGAGCCATAGAGAGACACATCTCAGAATTCTATACAAATCTTTTCTCTTCTGAAGGCAGCTGGGATGGTGACTCAGTTCTCCACTTGATACCATAAACAATCACAGTAGATATGAATGAAACACTCCTGAAACCAATTTCTGAAGAATAAATCAGCGTTATTCAATCTTCCAGCAGATAAAGCACCAGGTGAAGAAGGAATGAGTTCTTGTTTCTACCAGCATTTCTGGGAACTGGTCAAAAAGGATGTCTTGGCTGCTATCCTTAGATTCTTCCAATCAGGTATGATCCTAAAGTCTTGGAATCACACTATTCTCTCTTTGATCCCAAAGTGCTCAAACCCAGATTCTCTTGGTCAGTTTAGACCAATAAGTTTATGCACTGTGATATACAAGACCATTTCCAAAGTGTTAGCTCAAAGATTGAAAGCTTGTCTATACTCCTGTATAAGTGATTACCAATCTGCTTTCATTGAAGGAAGACAGCTAATGGACAATGTCATAGTAGCTCAGGAAGCATTCCATTTTTTGAATAGACACTCATCAGGTCTTAATTTCTTTATGGCTCTTAAACTTGACTTGATAAAGGCCTTTGATCGAGTTGAATGGCTAAGTGTTCAGAAAATAATGCTACAGATGGGTTTTCACAAAGATTTAGTCAAACTGATAATGATTTGTATCTCCAGAGCTTCATTCTCTTTCAAAATAAATGGGACTGTTAGTGGCTTTGTTACTCCATCGAGGGGTACTAGACAAAGGGACCCATTGTCCCCTTTCCTATTCATCATAGTTGCTGAAATTCTCACTGCTCTTATCCTGCAATCTGTGGAATGTGGAAACCTGAAAGGGCTTAAACTCTCCAGAAATGGGCCTATGCTTACTCATCTGCTATTTGCAGATGATTCTTTATTCTTTTGTAGAGCAGGTGTTGATCAAGCTGCAGTCCTCATGACACTTATTGAGAAATATAGGCTTTTCACAGGGCAAGCAGTTAATCTTCAAAAATCTGCTATTTTTTTTAGCAGAAATACTCCTCAACCTCTCCAACAAGGAATATGTGCTGCTCTCAATGGTATTGTTCCCCACAGATCCACTAGATATCTAGGATTGCCCCTTGGAATAGGCAAGTCAAAGAAAGAAGTGTTTAAATATCTTTTAATCTCTGTTAAAAGAAAACTTCAAAATTGGAAGGCAAAGCTTCTTAGCCTTGCTGGTAAGGAAGTTCTTCTGAAAGCAATTGTACAAGCATTACCAATATCCTCTATGTCATGTTTCAAGCTTTCTTTGACACTATATTCAGAAATTGCTCAGCTCTATGCCAAGTTCTGGTGGCAATCTGGTGATCAGCAGTCTATAGGAATACATTGGAAGAAATGGTCATTGCTTACACTGCCTAAATCAGAGGGAGGTCTGGGTTTCTTGGACTTGGAATTGTTTAACCAAGCCTTAATTTGTAAACAGCTATGGAGAATAGTTGTACATCCTGATCTTCTTGTCAGTAAGCTTTTGAAAGATAGATATTTTCCACAAACAGCTATTACTCAGGCTACCAAATATCAAAAAGGGTCATGGATGTGGAACTGTTGGATGGAGGTGATGCCCTTCTTTGCTAGATGGCTGAAAACTGAAATCAGGAATGGAGAACTTACAAAATTGAAGACACAAACTGGGTGCCTACACTTCAGAATCCATCACCTGGTCTTATTCCCATTGCAAGAGGCCATCTTATTTGGGTCAAGGACCTGTTACAAGCAAATGGTTGCTCCTGGAATGAATGGCTTGTTAAACAAGTCTTTAATCCCATTGACAGTGCAGCAATCCTCAGCATTTCCTCCCTTCACCCAGGTAGAGCTGACAGGCTTTATTGGGGGCTTGAGAAGAAAGGTCAGTTTACAGTTTCCAGCACCTATCAATGTCTCTCTCAGATCAAATTAGCTCAGCTGGATATTCCTGAAAGCAGCTCAAACTCATCCATCAGTAAGGCTGTGAAATACAGAAATTGGAAACTGAAAGTGAATGGGAAACTGAAACACTTTCTTTGGAAGTGCATTGTTGGCACCTTACCTGTTGCAAGGTCATTGATAAAAAAAAAGAAACTGAACATTGATCATATATGCACAATTTGTGGTGCAGCCTCTGAAACTATAGAACATGTTCTTGTTTCTTGTCCTAGAGCCAGCCGAATTTAGGACATTGCACCTATGACATGGAAAGGACTTCAAGGCCTCACTGACTCCTTCAAGGAATGGTGGTTCAAAATTTGCTCCCTTGATCATTTTGAAGTTGCCGAGGCAAAGATACAGCTCTCGACATACATCTTATGGTGGCTTTGGAAGTCAAGGAATTTGTGGGTATTTCAAAGCACTCTTATGCCAGAAGCCAAAGTGATCAAAGCAGCCCACTCAGACTGGACTCAGTTCATCCTTGCTTCTGGAATTGGATTTTGATTCTGGATCCTATTTTAATAGTTTGGTAGCTTCTTTGCTTTCTTTTTTTCTGGAATCAGCTCCTTAGCTAGGCTTCATGCAGTAGTGGGTGTTTGATTTCTTTGCTTTTCCTTATTATTTTTCATTTTGTTATCCTCTTGTTGAGGTTTTAGACCACCTTGGTGTGTCTCCCACTTTTCCTTTGCGATTTATCATTGTATGTTGTACCTTGTGTTAGGACTTTGTCCTCTTTGAGTTATATGATAATCCCTCTATCGTTTTGGAAAAAAAAAAATGATCTTTAATTTGACATCCATATTACATATATAAAATATAAAATAATTTCATCCATCTTTATTAAAAAACATAAATTAATTAAATTAATATACTTTTTTCATAGATTTTAGATAAAATATGGAAATTAAGTGTTACATGAAATAAATTATAAGAAATAATATAAAAATTATTTCTCAATTTAAATTTATTATATGAGGAACTAAATGTTATTGTATTTTTAAAATAATAAACATAAAGGATATCATATTAAATATAATAAAATAATTTTATGTCTCATAAATTTATAAAATAATACATTTATGAGTAAATTAATATTCTAAATTACTAAATTATATAAATTTAAAGAACTTGAAAAATTAATAAACGAGAGACACCGACTCCATAAATATAAAATATAATCACAATACAATAAAATTTGTTTTCTATTAAAAAATTTGAATCAAATATATGAGTTGTAAATAATATATGTTTTAGACATATATAGTTTTAAAAATATAATTGAAAATATCATTTTGTCAAATTTAGTGTAAAATGCGGGCGCCATATTGAATTAATTATCACTTTGTTATTTTTATTTTATTATTGCATATTCATCATACATAATTTCACAATAAAAATATAAATAATTTTAATTTATCATTGTACAAATATTAAGATATTTAAGTAACCGTGTAGTACACGGGTATCGTACTAGTAAACTTTTATTTAAGATTTTTCAAAAATCTGATTTTTCAAATCAGCCAAACAGGCCCTTACCAGTTTTGAAATTAACAAACAGGACCCAGGCTATTTTCAAAAATACAAACAGACACCCAGGTCAGTTTTGAAAATTATAAACAGACCCCAAGGATCAAATTGCAGTTTCTTAAAATCTTTCAAAATCACAGATTTGCCCCAAGGGTCAAATTGCAATAAATAATACTTTCTAAAATTTTAAATTCGCCCTTTAACATTCATCAAATTTTTCCAATTTGCCCTAGCGGGAGCAGTGGTTGGCTGCGCGAAACCAGTCGGCCAGTCAGTGGCGATAATCGCCAGCAGCGGCGGCGGTCGAGCCGTCGAGGACGGGAGATGGGTGACGGTCAGGAATTGAGAGAGACGGGAAACGACCTATTTGAGAGAGAGAGAGAGAAGGAAGTGAGAGAGTTGAAAATTTTTCCAATTTTTATGATTTTTAAGCCTAATNTGTGAGTATTAATTAACTCATGTAAACAATTTGTCGACAATTGCGTCTATATGCCGCACTTCTTTCTTTTTACTAGTACGGTGCCCGTGCGATGTACAGGAGCATTTACTATTATATATATTTTTTAAAAAATATTTTTATATTTAAATTGTCTCATGCCATTAAAAATTTCATGAAAATGAAATTTATATGTTTGAAAAGATATTAAACACTTCCGTATGTACAACATTATTGATTTGATTCTTTGGCACGTAAAGTACTACATAGGTGTTCAAAATTATCCAAAATTGCATATTATTAATTATTAGTTAACAAATTTTAAAAAAATTATAGGATCTTATTTATTGAACAAAATTAAAGTAGAAAAAAAAAGTAAATTTTTTAGGGATTTTCACCCATTATTTATTTTAAATCTAATTCTAAATTTTAATTAACAAAAATTGAAAAGGATCATTAGTTAGTCCCGGAAATGACCGATTTTCCTACCAATAAACCGTTTTTTTTATCAAACAAATTGATCCGATTTTTTTTTTAACCAAATAAAAAAAACATCATTTTTTTCTAAAAATGCAACCAAATTTTCCTAACATTGCACCAATTTTTGTACCAAACAAATTGAATTAAAAATAATTCAAATAAAAAATTAAAATAAATTGTTAATGTTTATGCAACTGTCTCTTTCCTAAAGAAAATAATATGAACTTAACCAAAAAAAAATGATATGAACTTACCAAAATCTCGATAAAACATGGTTAAGAAAAAACAAAAGAATCCAAAAAAATCGATGCATTTAAATTTTGAAAAGTTGCACATATTTTTTCCTAAATAATTGGATAAGGTGACTTTAAATATCAATGATGAACCGCTTTTGTTACCAAAAAATGTGGACACAATTTTGAATGTACATCCCGTCCAAATATCAGTTTTATTTTAAAATAAAAATTGCACGTGGCTTTATCCAATTTACACAATTTTTTTAAAGAAAAAATTATTCAATAAGATTGTTAGACTTGGTTAAGAATTATACAACTATTTGCTTCCTAAATTTGTATCCAATTTGCACGGTTTTTAAATTAATTTGTATTTAGAATTGTTTTCATAAATAATTGACACATTTTTTGCATAAGAATCTCCAAATTTGTTACCAAAAAAGATATGATTTAAATTTTAGTAAAAAAAATAAATATGATACGAAAAATATGGGATTCAAATTTTGCCATAAGAATCTCCAAATTTGTTACCAAAAAAATAGGATTTAGATTTTGTTACTAAAGATTCACATGTGTTTTTTTGAACTTTCCATTAATAGTAAGTCAAACATTATATTTATTTGGTCAAACTTTCTATTAATGTATTTTTCCAACAACCTCTTTATATATACTAGTATGTGGCCCGTGCAATACACGGGTAAATAATATTAGATAATAATTATAAATTGACGATTTAGGTATATAATATGTATTCGTTTAGAATTTTGAGTGCCACTTTGAGATTTTTTAAGATTTGAGACTTTTAAGATGATCAAATTTTAGAGGAATACTATGAAATCTTAAGTGTGAATGTGAGATTTAGAGTGAAATTTTGTATAATGTTTTTTTCTTTTAAATCCTAACTAATCTTAAAAAGACCTAACAAATCTTGATCTCATAAATATTTAAGGATATTTTAAGATTTTTTTTAATTTTTATATATCAAAGATGAACCGCTTTTGTTACCAAAAAATGTGGACACAATTTTGAATGTACATCCCCTCCAAACATCAGTTTTATTCTAAAATAAAAATTGCACGTGGTTTTATCCAATTTACACACTTTATTTTTTCAAAGAAAAAATTATTCAATAAGATTAGAATAATTGGTTAAGAATTATACAACTATTTGTTTTCAAAATTTGTATCCGATTTGTACGGTTTTTAAGTTAATATGTATTTAGAATTGTTTTCATAAATAATTGACACATTTTTTGCATAAGAATCTCCAAATTTGTTACCAAAAAATATATGATTTAAATTTTGGTAAAAAAAATAAAATATGATACGAAAAAAATAGAATTTAAATTTTGCCATAAGAATCTCCAATTTAGTTGCCAAAAAAATAGGATTCAGATTTTGTTACTAAAGATTCACATGTAGTTTTTTGAACTTTCCATTAATAGTAAGTCAAACATTATTTTTGTTTGGTCAAAATTTCTATTTATGTATTTTTCCAACAACCTCTTTTTATATATATAGATATATAGATAGATATAGATTTTCCTACACTTTATCATTTTATTCTTAATTTCGCAATCTCAGCTTGACGTAATTTTATTGGTGAAATCTACTATCAACATATTATACGTATTTTTTTATATTGTAATTTATAGTATTTTAAATTTGTAATTCCTCCAAATCTTGACTTTATATATTTTTGTAGATACCTCTGCGGCCCAAATTTGAAAATTCTGAATATTTATAATGTCTAAATTCCATTTTATAAAAGTAAATTTATTATAATTTGTAGAATTATTATAATTTGCAAAATTGTAAAAATATATACAGATTTTAAAAAAAATATTTTTATCCAAGAAAAAAAAAATTTTCCGGAGTGCAAATGGGACTTCTAATCCCATCAAAGTTTCAATCATTTTCTCAATTGCTATTCATCGCCTCCTTTTACTATTTTGTCCTTAACCCTTTTTTTTCTCTCTATCTCTCTAAACTCTATATCTCTCTAAGTTCTCCAACTTTCAACGAGCCATTCGAGCTTCAAAAAAATTCCAAAAAAATATCAAAAAAAAATCCTATGGCACAAAGCATTCTTCTCTAGCAAGGTAATTTTTTTTTTTCTTTTTTTTTTTACGTTTTAAATAATTTTTTTTAAAAAAATTGAATCGTTGCCGCGTCCGGCCGTCGCTTCCGGACACGGTGGGGCCGTCCGGTCGGTGGTTGCGGACGGTCCAAAAGGCGTCCGACCCCGCCGGACGCACGCCTTCCCAGGCNTTATAAATTATAAAAATAATAATTACAATAATAATTATAAATTATAATATATTATAATAATAAGTACAAATAATTATAATAATTATAAATTATTAATCCTAATAAATATTATAATTAATTATAAATAATAATTATAATAATTATAAATTATAATAATAATAATAATAATAAATTAGAATTAATTATAATAATTATTAAATATAATAATTATTAACTATAAATTTGAATTACTTATAATAATTTCTAAAAATAATTATAATTAATTATAATAATAATTATAAATTATAATAATAATAAGTTGAATAAATTATAATTACTTACAAATTATAATAATAAAATTTATAAATTAAAATAAAAATCAATTATAATCTATTTTAATAGTTATACAATAATTATTGCATATGAAAAAATTACTAATTATATTTTTTATTCAGGGTGTTAGCAGACCTGGACAATCTTCTGCCAGGGACGACGACGAGGCATTGGATGAGTATTATGATGATTCTGGCACCCGACACGCTAGAAGCTGGGGTGTCAATTCGTCCGTTCGTTGGGACAGACAGACGATGATCAATGAGGCTCGGAGGGTACAGATTGGTCTGGCTAGCCTGAGTTCGAGACCCCCTGCACCAGTACGAGATGGTCCGCATGGATATCATTTTGAGGGCCAGCCAGACAATTCGCAACTCCCCGGAGTCGTACCGTACGGTGAGCATGGATATTATTATCCTGGCCAGGCAGGCAGTTCGATGCCCCCGGCACCAGGACCGTACGATCAACGGGGATATTCTTTTCCCCGCCAGGCAGGCAAGTCGATACCCCGCGCACCATTACATTACGGTCAGCAGGGATATCCTGATGAGTCGTACGGCGAGAGGGAGCAGGGTTCAGAGGAGTCTGACGGGGACGACTCTTCACATGATCAGGACCACCCGCACCACCCCCAGAGGGAGCTCCCAGCACAGCATTTTGCACGACCCTCACAGCCTACGGGTCCTAGCCAGTCTGTCCCTCCTGTACAGTATGTTCGTCCTGTACAGACTGTTCGTCCTAGACAGGCTGTTCGTCCTGCTCCTCAACGACAGGCTGGGGGGCGTTTTGGTAGCGGTGCATCCTCATCAGGTAAATAATTTACGTATTTATTATTTTTTAACACTAAATATTTTGACTTAATAATAACAAATTATCATACTGTTAGAAAAGTATTATCGGTCTGCTCCTCAACTACAATATAATTATTTTGTAATTTAGATGGAACATACAATTAATTTAGAAAAGTATTATAATTATTTTTATTATTGTTATAATCAATTAGTAGTAATATTATATAATAAATTAGTTTAAAATTGTCATTATACTTTATTAATGTAAAATGTAATGTTTCTACATTAATTTAAAAAAAATAGCAGAAAACTTATGAATGTTTTATTAAATAGGTTTTATTTAATGCATCTGCCAGCAAGTGTATATATACAGATATGTTCTATAGGTACTAGCAAACGAGCTAGGACTGATAATGATGCACCCTGGATCGTTAAATGCCCAGTGGCCGGTGGGCCCATTGATGGGAGTGTCATCCCTAGCTTTCTAGGCACGTCGCCTCCCGCATGTGGACTGGACAGTTTAGGGGCATGCTGAAATGCCAAAACAGACTGAGAGCGGTCGAGGATCTGAAGACGGCGGCGTTGTTCACGGTGTGAGGATATTCAGGCGGCGATCAGTTGCAACGAGAGAGATGACGGGATTGAGAGAACAAAAGAAAAATATCACGAGAGAGAGGTGATGGTATCGGGAAAAAGAGAGAAGAAAAGAAAATCACAAAAGCTGCGCGATTTGTGAGAGCGAGAAAATGAGATAGAGAGACCGACATATGCACACATATATATTTATATCCTCAATCTGGGTTTTTATTTTATTTTCTTGCCTCTCAAGAAAAAAAAGGATTCTCACGCTCACAATGAGAGAACCGGGTTTGGGCCATTGGGCCGGTTTTCGGCTCTCGGGCCGGTTGGTTGGGCTGGTTAGCGACAATGAATCGGCTCACGGGCTCGGGTTCGGTTCAAACGCACGATAAAATAATAAACGAACAATACATTTATTTCACACATAATTTTAAAATAATATTTTAGTAATCAAATATACAATTAGCAATTAATTTCAATTTGGCAAGCAATAATATTTGGACATTTAATATTAGCAATAATATTAATAATATCACAATAATAATAATAATCAATCAATAATAATAATAATAAATATTCCCAAATAATCCACAAATAAACAGGGCACTACAGTCTACCCACCTTACAAAGGATTCCGTCCTCGGAACTCGAAAGAAAACAAAGATAACTAGAATACGAAAGAGTACAAAGGGGATCAAAAAGCGAAGTTCGGATATCTCCTCCTAATCTCAACCTCCTTCTCCCAAGTCGCCTCGGACTCATCGTGTCGGCTCCACAGCACCTTCACCAAACTCACTGCCCAGTTCCTCAGCTGATGGACCTTCTAGTCCAGTACGGCAACCGGCACCTCCTCATAGGTGAGGTCTCGCTCGACCTGAAGCTCGCCGAAGTCCACCACATGGTCGGGGTATATACATATCTACGCAACATGGAGACATGAAACACATCATACACCCCCGACAAGTCCGGTGGTAAAGCCAGCCGATACGCCAAGTTCCCGACTCGAGCAAGGATCTCGAAGGGTCCGATATAGCGAGGCCGAAGCTTCCCCTTCTTCCCGAAGCGAATCACACCCTTCATGGGTGAGACCTTCAGAAAGACGTGATCACCAATAGCATACTCGTGCTCTTGCCACTTCCGATCAGCATACACCTTCTGTCTCTCTTGGGCAGACCGGATATGCTTCTGGATCGCCTCAACAGCTTCCGAAGTCCTACAAATGTACTCCTGACCCATGATCTTCTTCTCTCTGACCTCATCCCAATACAAGGGTGTTCGGACCTTCCGTCCATACAAAGCCTCGTAAGGGGCCATCTTGATCGAAGAGTGATAGTTGTTGTTATAAGACAACTCGACCAATGGGAGAGCAGTCTCCCAAGTCAGGCTCCGGTCCAAGACCACGACCCTCAATATGTCCTCCAAATATTGGATCGTCCGCTCCGACTGACCATCTGTCTGTGGGTGAAAGGCAGTGCTGAAATCTAACCTCGTCCCCATGGCTCGGTGCAGAGTCTTCCAGAACTGGCTCGTGAACTTCGGGTCACGATCAGACACAATCTCCACGGGCACTCCATGAAGTTTGATGATCTCGTCAATGAACAACTCGGCATATGCACTAGCCTTCATAGTCGTCCGGACGAGCAGAAAGTGGGCGGACTTCGTGAGTCGATCCACAATCACCCAAATAGAGTCGTGGCCAGATCTCGATCTCGGCAAACGCACCAAGAAATCCATGGTGATTCGCTCCCATTTCCACATGGGAATCTCAAGCGGCTGCAACAACCCTCTCGGTTTCTGGTGCTCAGCCTTCACTCGCTGACACACTAGACAACCATTCACGAAACGGGCCACTTGCCTCTTCATACCTCGCCACCAAAACGACTTCCGGAGGTCCTGATACATCTTCGAGCTACCAGGATGGATGGTGTACGGGGCGCTATGGGCTTCTCTAAGGATCTTCTTGTGCAGCTCTCACACCTTCGGAACACATAGTCGACCCTCGAAGACTAATACCCCATCAGATGCGACTGCGAATCCTCCAACTCGACCGAGTTCCATCAACTCCTTCATCTGGCGTAGAAAACAATCATTCGGCTGCTCGGCGACAATTCTCTCACATAAAGTCGGTCCCACAACCAAGGCAGTCAACATACCCCCGGGTGTCGAAGTCGACTCCACTACCTCTAGCTGTAGCCGCTCGAACTCCCGAACTAGGACATCTTGCCCGGTGAACAGACAAGACGACTGGCCATGACTCTTCCGACTCAACGCGTCGGCGACCACATTAGCTTTCCCAGGATGGTAGCTAATAGTGCAGTCGTAGTCCTCGACCAACTCAAGCCATCTCTTTCGGCACATATTGAGCTCCTTCTGAGTAAAGATGTACTTCAGGCTCTTATGATCGGTGAATATTTCACACTTGCCTCCATAGAGGTAGTGCCGCCAAATCTTCAAGGCGTGGACAACAACAGCTAACTCGAGATCATGAGTGGGTTAGTTCTGCTCGCGAGGCTTCAGCTGCCTGGAAGCATAGGCTACGACCTTCCCTTGCTGCATGAGAACACAACCCAAACCCTTCTTCGAAGCATCACTATAGATCGTGAACTCCAAAGTTGGGTCGGGTATCGACAGAACTGGTGCGGTAGTAAGTCTCCTCTTCAGCTCTTGGAAACTATTCTCGCACTCCGGACTCCATTCAAACCTCGCGGACTTCTTCATAAGGTTGGTTAGTGGCTGGGCTATCTTCGAGAAGCCCTCGATGAACCTCCTGTAGTATCCCGCTAACCCCATGAACTACGAACATCGTTGGCACTTCTTGGCGTATCCCACTTGCTCACCGCCTCGATCTTGCCGGGATCTACCTCAGTGCTCTAGCTATCACAATGTGGCCAAGGAATGCCACACGATCCAGCCAGAACTTGCACTTCAAAAACTTGGCATAAAGCTTCTCGCGGCGAAGAATCTCCAGCATAATCCTCAGATGCTCCTCGTGCTGGTCGATGTCCCGAGAATAGACTAGAATGTCCTCGATGAAATCGATCACAAACTGGTCCATATAAGGATGGAAGACCCTATTCATAAGGTCCATGAATACTGCTGGGGCATTGCTGAGTCCGAACAGCATTACCACAAACTCGTAGTGGCCGTATCGAGTTCGGAACGCAGTCTTAGAGATATCCGACTCTCGGATCTTCAGCTGATGATAGCCAGACCTCAAATCGATTTTTGAAAAAACGCTGGCTCCCCTCAGCTGGTCGAAGAGATCCTCAATACGAGGAAGAGGTTTCTTGTTCTTAACCGTCAGATGGTTAAGCTTGCGATAATCAATGCATATGCGCATGGATCCGTCTTTCTTCTTCACGAATAGGACGGGCGCACCCCATGGAGAGACACTCGGTCGAATAAAACCGAGCTTGAGCAATTCTTGAATTTGGGCCTTGAGCTCTTGAAGCTCCTTCGGCGTCATACGATAGGGGGACTTAGAAACGGCGCCGGCTCCTGGGACTAGGTCAATGGTAAATTCAACTTGCGATCGGGTGGTCCTCCAGGCAGCTCATCGGGGAAAACGTCGAGGTACTCGCAGACGATGGATACTCTCTCAAGTGTTCGCTCATCAGCAACATCGGACACCAAAGATACGAGGTAGCCTTGACAGCTACCCTTAGACAAGCTCTTCATAGCTCGAAGGGAAGAGATGACTCGAGGCACAGTCCTCGACTTCACCCCATAGAAAACAACCGACTGATTGGAATCGGGAAATAAGGTGACTTCACGCTCCTGGAACCGGATGTCGGCTCGATAACGAGTGAGCCAGTCCATGCCCAAGATCACGTCGAAGTCTCGCATTTCAATGACATAGGCGTTAACAATCAGAACTCGTCCACCGATAGAAACAGGAAGATCACGAACCAAGGAATCGGAGATGATAATTTTTCCCGAGGCTAGACTAACCTCGAGAGGATCAACTTTGCAAACATTCAACAAAGATAGGGCCTCAAGGCATCGGGAAGATATAAACGAGTGGGTTGCCCCAATATCACATAAAGCATATACAGGTACGTTGGATATCGAAAGCATTCCGGACATGGTACCTGTGCTGTTGGCTGCCTCGTCATGAGTGATGGTGTAGACGCGGGCCTGGCCTCCAGTCCTCTGCTAGTGGGGTGGGGGCTGTCTGGGCTGCTGGTTCGGCCACCGAGGTTCTGGGCAGGCGCGAGAGAAATGACCCTTCCTTTGGCAGTTGTAGCATGTCACATTGGTAGCCCGACATGCATTGGCTTCACGGACTAGCCCGCAGGCTCTACACAGTGGGGTTCCAGTAGGAATTTGGCGTAGAGGCTGGGCAAACTGTGTAGCAGACTGCTGCTGAGGCTGGCGCGGACCATGGTTAGGGCCCTTGCCCTTCTTGCGGTTCAGATGATCATTCTTCCTCTTGCCGGAGCTAGAGGATGGGGGAGCTGAAGCATACGGAACCGGATACGGATAAGGCGCCTGAGCAATGAGCGGCGGCAGATAAGACAAAGGCGGGATGACAGGGGGTACGGCCTGGACAGGCTGCGCAGCAGGATAAAAAGAAGGAACAGGGTCTGTCGGGATGAGAAGGCTCTCCACTCTGAGCCCGGCTGACAGTGTCGGCATAAGACATCAGTTCGTGACTCCCAACTAGCTCACGGATCCTTGGATTAAGCCTCTTCAGAAACTTACAGGCTTTCTTCTCATCGGTGTTCACAGAATCACCGACAAAGAGGCACATTCGGGTGAAAGTGCGGATGTATTCGTCCACGCTGGTGCTCCCTTGCTGAAGATGGTAGAACTCGTGCGCCATGCGATCCCAGAAACTATGGGGAAGGAACTTGCTACGAACCATTGCCTTCATCTGCTCCCAGGTGAGGGCATTGAGCTCAGCCTCTGGCCTCCGAGCCCAGTGGTCGATCCACCAATCGGAAGCATCCGCCTTCATCAAGAAAGCGACGAGAGAAACACGTTGTTTGTCCGGGAGAGGGAGCACAGTGAAGATCTTGTCTAACTCCTTCATCCATTCCAGCACAGCTGTGGGGGTCTCAGTCCCCGAAAAGGTGGGTGCGTGCATGTTCTGGAACTGGACTAAGAGTCGGGCAAAATCCATGGCCGGAGGAGCCTGCTGACGAGGTGGAGATGGGGTCGGGGATGGAGTCGGGGTTGGCTGACGATTCCGAGCATTGCGGGCGTTGCGATTGTTACGATTAGCCATAGTTCTACATTGAACAGACCGGAAAAGTTTAGCACAAATTCAAAATTTAAAAAATAAATATAGGAAATCTAGAGTTCTCCATGAAACACTAGAGTTCAAAACATTTCAAGGTGGATAGATTCTTAAGTCCCATATAACGAACTCAAAACATTAAACTCATATCTTGAGCTGGCGCGGCGAGACGAAGCGAGTGGTCATTGGTCATTAAACACTTAATCACAAATGAACCAGTCTACAGAAAAGCAAAACTGGCTCTGATACCATCTGTAACAGCCCACTCCACCCGCTGTAGAATATTGTCCGCTTTGGGCCCGCTCACCCGCACGGTTTTGCCTTTGGAAGCTAGCTCACCAAAACGCGTCCCACAAGTTAAGGTATCCACACTCTCTTATAAGGCATGTTTCGTTCTCCTTAACAACCGATGTGGGATATTACAATCCACCCCCTTGGGGACCCAGCGTCCTCGCTGGCACACCTGTCCGAGTACTGGCTCTGATACCAAACTGTAACGCCCCGTTTTATTTTAAAGAATTTATCGAATTAATTTATAAAAATCAGAGTTTTTTTTTTTATAAATCCAAATTAAAACATTTATCGAGAAACGGGCGCTACTTACTAACTATCACAGATAAACACATCCAACAAACAATACAACCTACACATGCTCGAGCTAACGATATAAAACAATCCCAAAAAACATAAGTCTCAAATCATTCAAATGGGTCTAGCATGAATCAAGGTTCAACCACAACTTAAACATAATTCGAAAGCGGAAACAAGAAATAATCCAAAGTATATGAAAGCAAATAAATAAGCAATAAGTTTCAAACGAAAGCATAAGACATCATCGAATAGTGACCACCATCTCGCTCATCCTACGTCACCGCCTCCAGCTCGTCTTAACCTAATTCGAAGGAAGAGAAAACACAACAAAGAAAATAATAGGGGTGAGCAACCAACAAGCTCACCATTATCGCACAATTATCCCGTATAATAATTTTAAAAACAAGTAACCACATTATACAGTATGCACAGAATTCATAGCCTAAACCCCCTACCCGGCCCTATCGCAAACCTCCTATGTACATACAACAACGTTCCGGATACAACGGCATGGTTGTAACTGAAAACCTTCCCACCCCCTGGTACAACGGTTTGTAGGATCCTTTCCAGGAGACAGCGGAGATGTTTTTCCCCTTCCGGGTACAACGGCTTGGGGCGTCCCTCCCGGATACAGCGGCTTGGGGCGTCCCTCCCGGATACAACGGGCAGGCGACCTCCTACTACTTTCGCATTTATCAAAGGCACTATCGTTCGGGACACTTAGACTAGAGTTCTCATGCATACAACCAATTTCAAAGGAAGCATTATACGAAATAGTAAGTGCGATAATTATGGAATACATCACAAATGTACCCACCTGATTGCAGCAACAGTTCAAAATCACGAATCTCGAAATGAAGCGAAGTCAACACCTCTAGACACCTACATTAAGTCCAGATACTAAAGTCAACGCATTATCTAGACCTAAGTAGAAAATCACAATTTGACTTAGTCGAACTCGATTCGACTAAGTGGTTCGTGAAGTTCTGTGGATATGGGAACTCTAGGACTTAGACTCGATCAAACCACATATTCGATACCACGCAATATCAAATTGAAGACAATCTAATGAGCCACAAGTAAATACCTAGCAAATTTGGTCAACAACACTTAGCCAATTTTAATATAGAAAACAATTTCCAAAATTCACACTTGCATTAGAAGGTATATCAAATCAACGAGTTAGGCTCTGAAAATTTTACATAAAATTCAACTCCCAGTACTAAGAAAAATCACCAAGTTTCAGCTTCAAACTCGTTATACATAATTTTATAAAATTCAAACAAGTTTTTCAACAAAAACGAGTTTAAATTAAAAACACATGATAATGAACGATTCAAACCATGAAATTTTTATCTAAGAACTCCAGCATATGAGCAGAAACATGTAAAAATATTAGCCTTAAACACTTAGCATGTGAATTTATAAAATTAAAACAACATTCAGCCAATTATCGAATTTCCATCAGAACTGAACCTAACTGATCTCCAAAAATTCCAATATTTTTACAACAAGCAAAACATCACAGAATGAGCATCTCAACCAAAAATTGGAATTTTCCAGCTTCTGACCAATTTATCACAATTAAAACAAATTCTAGAAGTAACACAAAATAAATATTAACCCTATCAAACCTAGTCTAAAATTTATAAAAATTCTACACAACACATAAACATGCTAGAAACATAACATACTTGGATATTAGCCAAATAGGAGCGATACACAATTAATTATGCATTTAACAAGAATCTAGGCAGAAATCAATTTAGTTTTTAAAAATAGCTACAGGCCTTTAAAAATTCCGAAATTTTAAACAAGCTACAATCTCATCAGAAACAGCTACAACTAAAATTTCATGGCAATTGGATCAGTATTCAATTTATGGTGAATTTTACATTCGAAACAGCAATTATGAACTTCGAAAAATCATAACTTTAAATTTACACGCCCAATCGACACAAGGCCAATGCCATTGTGTTTGTAATAATCCTAAGTCCTAAATGCACAGCAACTAATCACTTATAACCAGTTCTCGTTTGATTCGTACGAATCGACGAGTTTCACATAAAATCTCGATAATATATATACAACGAACAATTTCAAACACATATATTATAATTCAATGAACACGTAAAGCACAACCGATAACAACATTATTCACATAAAATCTAAACGAGAAGTCGAGACTCGATACCGTTCTCGGGAATCGAGCGAGAAAGGGTTCGAACGGGCTCGACGGCGAACGGTGGCGAAAGAGCTCGACGGCGAGGAGTCTCGCCGGAAGAAAACAGCGGTTGCGGCTTAAGACACAGCGACGGGCCTGCTGCTGGTCGACGGTGGCTGAGCTTCACGAACAAGGTGCTCGCCGGCGGCTTGCAGTCGCGGAGGAGATGAGTTGCAGTTGGCGGGGCTGTTCGCGGGGAGGCAGCAGCGGGCTCACGAGCAGACGACGGTGGAGATCGTGTCGTGGAGAGGACAACGATCACAGCGGCTTGCCGGGGAGGAGTTGCAGCGGCGGAACGGCTTGCAGGTCGCTGGAAGTTCGTTGCTCGAGTTGCTGCTTCACGGCTGAAGACGGCGGCGTTGTTCACGGTGTGAGGATCTTCAGGCGGCGATCAGTTGCAACAAGAGAGATGACAGGATTGAGAGAACAGAAGAAAAATATCACGAGAGAGAGATGACGGGATCGAGAAAAAAAGAGGAGGAAAGAAAATCACAAAAGCTTCGCGATTTGTGAGAGCGAGAGAATGAGATAGAGAGACCGACATATGCACACATATATATATGTATATCCTCGATCTAGGTTTTTATTTTATTTTCTTGCCTCTCAAGAAAAAAAGAATTCTCACGCTCACAATGAGAGAACCCGGTTTGGGCCCTTGGGCCGATTTTTGGCTCTCGGGCCGGTTGGTTGGGCTGGTTAGCGACAATGAATCGGTTCACGGGCTCGGGTTCGGTTCAAACGCACGATAAAATAATAAACGAACAATATATTTATCTCACACATTATTTTAAAATAATATTTTAGTAATCAAATATACAATTAGAAATTAATTTTAATTTGGCAAGCAATAATATTTGGACATTTAATATTTGCAATAATATTAATAATATCACAATAATAATAATAATAATCAATCAATCAATAATAATAATAATAATAAATATTCCCAAATAATCCAAAAATAAACGGGGCACTACAGAGGTAGTCCGCCGCAAGAACGAAAAGGGAAGGGGAAAGGGGGTCGCCCTGTCTAAGGCCTCTAGAGTAGGGAAAGAAGTTGGTGAGGCTGCCATTAACCAGGACTGAGAACGTGCAGTGCTCCTCACACGCCTCCACAAAACTGATCCAACGCTCAGGAAATCCCATCCTAGCCAGTGCCTCCCTAAGAAATGGCCACTCAACCCTATCATACGCCTTAGCCATGCCTAGCTTCAGCGCGATATTTGGAGCCCGCTTCCAGTCCGCACGGGAGATGTCATGGATCATCTCCTGGGCCAGAAGGATGTTATCACTAATGACCCGATCCTTGACGAAGCCACTCTGGTTCGGAGAGATGACGGAGGGGAGAAGGGGTGAAAGGCGGCTGTTAAGAATCTTTGAAATGAGCTTGTTGGTCACGTTACATAGGCTAATGGGCCTGTAATCGGACCAAGAGCTCGGGTTGGGTATTTTGGGGATCAAGAGGACAGAGGTAGACGTGAAGGAATCCGACATCCGGTAACCGGAGAAAAAATCCAACATTGCCTGCTCGACGTCAGTCTCGACTAAATCCCAGCAGGCCTGGTAGAAGAGAGAGGAGAAACAATTCGGGCCAGAAACGCTGTTGGGATCAGTCCCGAAGACAGCATCCTTAACCTCCTCCCTACTCGGGAGCTCACAGAGTCCAATGAGATCAACCGAAGGAGGGATGGTGGGGAAAAAAGAAGCGGTCGGGGCCACTAGGGACCCTCTGTCAGAGGTGAAGAGGGTCTGGAAGTGAGCAACAGCCGACTCTTGAATCTGAGCCTCCTGGGTCAGGGATGACTCATCAGCCTCGATACTATGGATGTACGACTTAGCCCGCTTCTGCCTAACGTAGCCCTGGAAGAACCTAGTATTCCGCTCGCCCTCGGCCACCCAGCGAACGGCCGCCTTCTGCTTCCAGAAGTCCTCCTCCATAAGGAGTCGGAGCTGGTACTCGACGTGGCAGCGGTGCATCGCAGTCCTATTCTCCAGAGTGGGGTCCAGGTCATAGGCCCGCTCAGCCGTTGCGTCTGAGCCGCAGAAAGGCGCTGATGAAGGTTTCCAAAAACATCCCAGTTTCAGTGTCTCAACTGACGCCGCAGTCTGCCGAGCTTCGCCTCGAGATTGCGCATCCCGAAGAGCCCAGTCGGCTGAAGCCAGGAATCTCTGACAGTGTCGTGGAAGGAGTGGTGGCGAACCCACATGTTATAGAACCTAATGGAAGAGCGGCGGGGGGGTGCTCGAAAATCGGCACCGGATGAAAAGGGTGAATGGTCAGATCCAAATTGAGTAAGGTGTATGACGGTCGTAACCGCAAACACCTTCGCCCACGCCTCAGAAACCAAGACACGGTCGAGCCTCTCTTTGAGTCCGTCCCTCACCCACGTGAAGGGCTCACCATCACATCCAGCGTCAATTAACTCACAGTCTGCCACCGCCTGAGCAAAATCCCACATCTCTCGTGACCGATCCGAACGGCCACCCACACGCTCATCGGGATGCAGAAAGATGTTGAAATCGCCAATAACCATCCATGGCAATCCCTCCATACTCTCGGCAATCTCACGCAGGGTGCCCCAAAGATCATATCGCCTGACCCTAGTACATTTGGCATAAACCAAATTGTGAAATATGGGCTCTGGGAGGTGGGCAATGGAAAGCTCTACGTGAAGCACCTGATCGGTGTCACGGAGGACCCGACAAGTGTAGTCACGCGAGTGAAAGAACCTGATCTTATGCGAAATGTTACCCACGCCCGAGTGAAATCCAAGACGACGCGAGTAGTAGTCAAAAGAAGGGGTGCGAATCATCGGCTCAATAAAGCCAACAAAATCGAGTCTGTAATCACGAATGAGAGAATGAAGGTGAGTGAGAGTAGCCCTATTCGCCAGGCCACGGCCATTCTAAGTTATGGATGTGATAGACATATCAACGGTCGCAAGAGCCACCGGACATAGTCCGCCTATGGCGAGGTTGAGTCGGGCCACCTAAAGAAGGAATGTGGCGAAAGGATTGAATAGCAGGGAAGACAGTCCGTCGTGTCGTGCGCTGCATGGCTCTGGTCCTCGTGGACTTCCGGCCTCGGTTTGTACTCGTGGCCTGTGTGTCGTCTGGCTGGGCAGGCTGACCTAGCGCGGCACTAGCGGGTTGCCCCATCTTCGAGGCTGTCTCCTGTCTGTCATAGTGAACGAAGGCACTAGAGGTGAAGCTCTCGCACGAGACGTCATGTTGTGCCCGGTTAAGACCGCATGCCTGCTCGGGGATGGGTGAAAGAAAGGATCCAGCAGGCAGAACACTCAGGTGCTCGCCGCCAGAGGGAGGATGGGGGCTGGCTATATGCTCAGCCGAGCTCCCACTCTCAGCAAGGAGGAGATGGGACGAATCATCCCCTTTCGGAGGAGCGGTGACGGCAGTGGCCCTCAAATCCAGAGAGCGGTCCGAGCTAGAAGCATGCACAGTCAAAGGACCAGCATCGCGCGCACTGACATCTGATAAGTGGATGGACTCGCCCTTGGACGAGGCATCCAGCTGGTCCATATCGTCAACAAGGAGGTCATCATCATCAAGAAGCGTAAGGTCTGTAATCCTAGGTGGGTCACTGGTGGAAGGCATAGCCTCATTCTCTGCGTCTGGGGAGAGAATAGCAAAGTACGAGTGGTTGGCCTTGAAGGCCGACTGTAAGGTCAGAAGAAAGCCCGTGGACTTGGGCTTGGGCCCAACTATGGCCAACTGCTTAGACTGGTTAGGGTGAGCATCCTCCCAGTTTGGGCAGTGGCGTCGATCACAGCCTTGCCCTTTTCCTTAGACCCCTTCGGGGTCTCGGGCGCACGGAGAGGGCTTTTGCCCTTTCCCTTGGGGTCCCTCCAGCCGGTGGAGGGCCCCAGCTGAATCGCACAGTGTCGCTGCAGAAGTGTGGGCCGTGGCTTATTGCCACTAGTGTAGCAATCAGCCGCAATATGTCCCACATGACTGCACAAAGTGCAGAACGCGGGGATCTTCTCGTAGATCACCTCGCTGAGCAAAGGTCTCCGAGCCCTGCTCAATCTCAATATCGTGGACGGGCTCGACTCTGAGGTCTATCTCTACACAAAATCGCGCCACGTTAGCCCTCGACTGAAGGGCCATCGGGGCGTCAATGCGAATCGGTTGTCCTATGCACTTAGCAAGTGTAGTGATGGAAGCACGGTCGTAAAGGTGGGGTGGGAGGCCGGGAAGACGGCACCACACGGGGACAACAGACGTCTCCGTCTTCGGGTTTAACCCGACATTATACTTGAACACCCTAGCTGGGCATCCACACACGTGAATCGAGGTCTTAAGCCAAACCTCGTTATAGTCCTCGGGGAGGTGAAAAGAGACTAGGAGGTGGTTGAAATTATACTATTTAGACGACACTCTACCCTTAAAACCCAGTTTACCTAATCCAGCAGATATATCTCGGGGGGCAGGGATAGCATAAGAGAACTTAAAAACCAGGGTGTTAGCTAACTTACCGGCAAGAGCGTCAGATTCAGCTTCAGTGAATCGGGCCTTCATCTTGTTTCCCTCCAAGCAGATAATGGTTCCGCAAGCATGCTCGTATCCCCCGTCAAAGGTAAAATCCTTGGCTGACGGCCGCGGGGCGCCCGTGCCGCCATCTCTCCTTCCCGTAATAGCCTCTCGGAAGGAAAGCGGGCCAGTGGAGGTGCCCGATTGAGGCCCGGGTGCAGCGGGGTTGACCGTGGAGGCGTCCGTCGGCGGTGTCCCATTCGTGTGGCCCGTGGTGGTCGTACATGGCCTCGTGACAACCACACCATCTTCCCGTACGTACCAGGAGCCTGATTCCTTGTCTCCGGCTATATGAGGGGCTGTTCCGGCAAGCTGATCGGTCGTGGAGGATGAAATTGGCCGGGGCCCGAGAATTCTGGTCGAAAGAGTCAATTCCTGGACATCACCGGGTGGGTCGCCGGCCGGCGCCGGCGTTGGGCCGGTGAACGATGGCTGCCAGTTGGATATTGGCAGGCTGATGGCAATCTGCGGCCTTGGGTGGATTTATAGAAGCGGGCTGAGGTTTGGGTTATGAGGGTGAGTATG
>BKCP01002780.1:131093-160652 GCA_008636005.1 Striga asiatica
GGGGGGGAGAAAGGTCCGAAGGGTGGGCCGTATGGATCGGGAGATTAGGTTGGGAGAGAGAGGTGTTATTGGGTCTGGGATGGCCCAATTGCTGGGCCTGGGTTGCGGGTTGACAGGGGTGGGCCTGAGAGATGGGCCTCGGGGTTGTTCCTGGGCTAATCAGCTGTGGGTTTGGATAAGGGAGCTAAGGGTTTGAAACCATCAATGCATCGCCTCCATGTGTACAGATTGGATCTGAGGACTCCTCTTTTAACTGAGGGAGAGGTTCCAACATGAGCGTCGGCGGCAATGAACCAAAAAGAACTTGTCGACGGAGGGTTCCTTCTTTCGATATTTCAGGTGCTGACTTCGATAGCGTGAGGACCGAAAAAACGCCATTGACGATGGAGGTGGCGTATTCTGAGAGCTCCACGGGGGTCGGCGCACCACAAGAGACCAACGGAGCAGAGGAGAGCGGTGCCTTGACGACGGTTGAAGCAGCGCCGGCGATGGTCGGGTGGGTCTCCGACGGACTTCATCCTTCTTCCCGAATATTTGCTGGAAGATTGTCTCTCATGAAGGCCAGGAGCGCATATCTAAATTTCAGTATTGAAAAAAAGGATTGAAAATCCGGCGAGCAGGAGGTCGGGGGTGGAGATGAGCCTGCCGGAAGAGATGAGACTTGCGGGGGAGACATGGTGGCGCTGGGAGGTGGCGGAGGTTGCAGCAGCTTGCCGGAGCAAACCGCCGGCGGCGCAGCTAGGAGACAGTGGCGGTGGTCGGAAAAAATTGGCCAAAGAAGATTGGAAAAAATTCTAGAGAGAGAAAGTTAGAGAGAAGGGAGAGCATTTTTTCTCTGTAATTTCTCTTGTTGCTAGGTTAGTTGTGTTTTGCTGCTAGGTTAGTTGTCTTTTGTTGCTAGGTTAGTTCTTTCTTGCTACTAGGTTAGTTGTCTGATGCTGCTAGGTTAGTTGTCTTTTGTTGCTAGGTTATTTCTTTCTCGCTGCTAGGTTAGTTGTCTTTTGTTGCTAGGTTAGTTGTCTGTTGTTACTAGGTTAGTTGTGTTTTGTTGCTAGGTTAGTTGTCTGTTGTTGCTAGGTTAGTTATTTGTAGCTGCTAGGTTAGTTGAGTTTTGTTGCTAGGTTAGTTGTCTTAAGTTGCTAGGTTATTTCTGTCTTGCTGCTAGATTAGCTGTCTTTTGCTGCTAGGTTAGTTATCTGTAGCTGCTAGGTTAGTTGTGTTTTGTTGCTAGGTTAGTTTTCGATGCTGCTAGGTTAGTTGTATTTTGTTGCTAGGATATTTCTTTCTTGCTGCTAGGTTAGTTGTCTGATGCTGCTAGGTTAGTTGTATTTTATTGCTAGGTTATTTCTTTCTTGGTGCTAGGTTAGTTGTCTTTTGTTTGCTAGGTTATTTATTTCTTGCTGCTAGGTTAGTTGTCAACGAGTCAACGCTGGAGTCAACGCTGGAAGTCAACGATTTTCACCGGAAGTCAATGATCAACGCCGGAGTCAACGGTCAACGCCGAAGTCAATTAATAATTATTTTATTATTTAATTAATGTATATTTTGATTGATTTTGATCTAGACAAAATGAGTGGCTAAGATTGAGTCTCACGTACTCATTTTAAGGAGTGGTCTCATTGGATCCATCCCCTATATATATCACCTTGTGCCCCTTGTGACTGTTGAGAAGACGAGCTTGTCTGTCCACGCGAAGAAGTGATCGTACGGCTCGATTTCTGACCTCGCGATCTATCCCTGTACTCCCAAGCAGATGGTTTACGCTTAGTTGAATTGGTTTTCTTGGGACGACCTCGCGGGTTTTCCTTAACCTCAGGTTCCACATAATCCTGTTGGTCAGGGTAAAGCTTACTGTACATGAACTGATTCATGTACCGCATTGTCGCGGGATCGCCCGCTTCAACCTCATTCACAAGCGTCCGACAGAACTCCGCATCTGATCATGCACCCTGGCTCGCCTGGCTCTGGTACCCGTCCCTACAAGTATACAATAAAAAATTTAATGAATTAAACTAAATAATGTACTTTAATTACATAAATTGTAATTAAAAATGAAACAACAAGTAGAAAATTCTAAATGAAACATTAACCTTAATTTACCTGGCTCTAACATCTCTAGCGTTCTCCAAAACTGGTGAATCATTCCCAAATCAATCGGAAGTTTAGACTCATATGCCGTACGGAGCAGACAGGCACAAGGAAGTCCATGAGTGACTTGCATCAGCCGCAGCGATCGTAAACTTCATAGCTCAAGTCATACATCCTCGTAACCTCAGAGTCTAATAAACTCAGGCAGTAATGCGAGACCCTCAGTATCACGCTCGCAAAAAGGATTCCCTTAAACTGCGTACTCTTCCTAGCTCTCGAAGCCTCAAGCGCTGACCTGATAATACATTACATAACATTAGATTATAATTAATGCAGTAATATAATAACACAGTTAAAAATGCAGTATGTACTTGATTTCAGTCAATTGAGAATCGATCTCCTTATTAATCTTCTGCCAAATTGTATCAAGCGCGCCAGTGGACGTGTGAAGCCACTGCTTCAGCACAGAGCGGGCACTCTCCACCCTACAGGAAGTTGTGTTTCCAAAATGTGTTACTTGGTTGGTCCAAGCTTTCACAAACTTCTCCTTGTGTTCTAACCATGTGTTCTCCACATACTGTACCACCTGTGGAGACTTTGAGTATTTTGCGCGCATCTCGGCAACGGCATCGTTGTAGTCATCGAACGTACTGGCCTCAGCAATCGCCTTCCACGTACTGTGCGTGAACATCTGCGAGAACTTTTTACTGTTCCCAAAGAGTTTGTAGGCTTTGTCTTCCACATCTTTGTTGATGTGCCACATGCAAAGTAAGTGGGCTGATTCGTGAAAATGTGTTTGAATAGGAGTCATTAAACCCAACTCTCTATCACTGACAACCACATTAGGATATACGTCCTGGCCTATCAGAAGTCTCAACTTATGTAGAACCCAGTCGTAACTTGCCTCTTTCTCATCCCTGATGAGCGCATACGCAATTAGGAAGTTCTAGTTGCACGGTGTCATCCCAACGTCTCGACTAACGTCATCTTGTACCTGTGCAAATAAGACCAAAAAGACAAAAAATATAATCACATAAAACTTAACTTAATCAAACATACTATTTAAGATTCATACTAATAAAGTATTTATAAAGTACCATACCTGTTGGTTTTGTACGTGGAATCTATGCCGACATACCAGTGATATGTCCGAAATAGATTAACCGATGCAGGATGGGCCATGAATATATGCGTCTACGCTTTCGTGTTTGGATCGGCTTCTGCATAAACTATATACTCGCTTCTCATGGCCAAATGCATAAGCTGGGTAGGAACGTCTCTACGCTCGTAACACTCTTTCGGCAACTTTCCTCTAAAATTATATACCTGTCACCGATTAGCGTTAATTATAATGATTATTATAATTTAAAATAAAAAAATTATTATATTAATAAAGAAAAAATATATTAATTAATTTATTTGATAAAAAAATTATTAACTATCATAATAATAATACATTACTAAATATAATAAAATTTATTAATTATTACAATAACTATTAGATATAAAAAAATTACTAATTATTATAATTAATTTCAAATTAATTTAATTAATTCTTAGTATTAATTTAAAATTTCACTTCAAAAAGTTAATTAAAACATATATTACAAAATATAAGTATATATATTTATTAAAAGATACACATATATTTATTATACTTGTCGCTGATTAAGGTTGTCTCCCGGATTTTTTTTCCTGCAGTGCGGCCAAAATTTTTGCCGGGGCCACGTGAGCGTCAGTCATATCACGAATAATATTCTTAGATGAAGCACTGAGGCCGCTCAACTGCCGATGATCCTCAGGATACACAACAAAGGAATGGTTATGGTAGCCCTTATCTGGTTTATTGCTACATCTATGGATCATCCAATATGACAAATGTGGCACATTTTTTACTTTTATCTCAAAAGGGCAATGCACTTATTCGTTTTTTTTTTTTCTGGAATTTCCGCCTTTGCCTCTGTAGCGTTCGCCTCTATGACACTTCAAAACCTTCACCATCCCTTTCTTTGTGTGTTTCGAAATTATTAATTGAAAACCATTCAGAATTGCCTGTTGTTTTGCAGATTCAATAGCCTCCTCATCACTAATAAATAATGAATGAGTATCGAAACCAAGACTGTAATCAATACCATCTCCTCCAAAATCTTCCCATGACTCCTGCAATATAGTACAATATTTATATTTTTAAAATAAGTTAAATTATAATCTATAATATAATAATTTCTAAGTTCTAACATTATAACATCTTCATTCTAATGTATAAAATAATTAATTCAAACATGTAACATAATAATTTGTAACTCATAACACGATAATATCTAACGTCCAATTTATAGTATAATCAAGTCTAACATGTAACATAATAATTTATAACTCCTAACACGATAGTATCTAACGTACAATTTATAACATAAACATGTAACATAATAATTTGTAACTCCTAACACGACAATATCTAACGTTTAATTTTTAACATAATCAAGTCTAATGTACAATTTTGTAACTCCTAACACGATAATATCTAACGTCCAGTTTATAACATAATCAAGTCTAACTTGTAATATAATAATTTGTAACTCATAACACGATAGTTTCTAACGTCCAATTTATAACATAACCAAGTCTAACATGTAACATAATAATTTGTAACTCCTAACACGATAATATCTAACGTCCAATTTATAGCATAATTAAGTCTAACATAACATAATAATTTGTAACTCCTAACACGATAATATCTAACCTTCAATTTATAACATAATCAAGTCTAACATGTAACATAATAACTTGTAACTCCTAACACAATAATATATAACGTCTAATTTATAACATAATTATTTCGAATATATAACATAATAATTTATAATAATATTAAAAAAAAAATTCGTCCGACCGGTCGAATCAGATGGACCGGTCATGACCGTCCGTCGCCGCCGGACGTCTTTTAGACCGTCCAGCCGGCCGGTTCGTACAAAGCCCGTCCGACAGGATGGAAATTGCGAATGGCTTTTAGACCGTCCTAACCGACCGGCCGGACGCCTTTTGGACCGTCCGGTTCCGGCAATCGAACGGTCTAAAAGCCGTACGTGATTGCCGTCCAGACGGTGAGAAATCGTATCTCGGAATTTGAAGAAATTTCGCCGTAGATTTTACTGAGATGTTTGAAAAAAATGAAAAGAACAAAATCGTCTAAGGGAGACGGTGACTAGTAATAGGACGGTAAACAGTAATGACCATTATTTTTTGTTCTGTATTCGGATTCCTTTTGTCAACTCTGAATTCTTAAAAGGAACCCCTTTTAATTATAACCCCAAATGACCCAATCCCTATAATAAAATCATATTCTTGAATGTGTCACGTTTCAACCACACGCCATGGACGATTGTGATTCACTCTCGGAGCGACGGAAATCTACACAATCCTTAGATTTAAAGATAAGCTTTTTCTCCCCTGTGATCTCAAGAAGATTTTGAACTGCACTAATTAAAAAGGGAGCTTTTTCATATTTATTTCCACAAACAGTGTCACTCTCTTTTAGACGTGCGATTAATTTAATTACCTATGAAGAAAAAGAAAGCGCGTACTTTTTTGTACAGGGTAAAAGGTTTGGGGGTCAACGGGAGGCGCATTTTTAGCCCACCATCTGTTCGTAAAATGACGGAATCGAACCTGATATTATTGCCTCTTCTGTTTTATGGTTAGTAGTACAAAATGATGATTTCTTTTTTAGCCTTTTGTACTACTGAGGTGAGGAGTACACTAAAGTACTCAACCCAATCAATAGTCTTTATCAAGATTTTCAATGGTGGTTGGTTAAAGCCTTCAATATCTTCTGCTTTAAATTGGGAAAATTCCTCTTCCCATGAGCACGCCGGCTGCATATCTCAGTCTTTAGTGATTTGTGAGTGGGAATTTGAAGAAAAATCCAGTGTGGGGTTTGTGCCATTTAATGCCTTTCTAGACCTGGGCAGTTGAAATAATTCTTTTTTCTTCTTCTTCTTTCGTTAAGACTAGACAACAAGAAAAAAAGGATAAACAAATTGGTTCCATCCAGTTCAAGTGAGAAAGTCATCTATCTGCTCAAGTGAGAATGATTTTTTTATTTATATTCGCAAAAAAAAAAAAAAAAAACNGTTGCATTACAAACAGGTTAAAGAAAAAAAAAAAATGGGCACAAATGACATGGAAGAAATGATGGAAATAGAGAGGAATGAAGTGGAAAATGGGAAAGACATTCCTGGATGGAAAGAGCAGATAACTATGAGAGGCATTATTGCTAGCTTACTGATAGGAATCATTTACAGCATCATAGTAATGAAGCTGAATCTCACAACTGGTCTTGTCCCAAACCTCAATGTCTCAGCAGCTCTTCTTGCTTTTATATTGATAAGGACATGGACTAAGCTTCTTCAAAGGGCCAAATTCGTCACAACCCCATTCACTAAACAAGAGAATACTGTCATTCAGACATGTGCTGTTGCTTGCTATAGCATAGCTGTGGGAGGTTAGGACCAATAATAACAACAATAATAATATTTTCATTGAAAACTATTGCGTATTTGGGTTTATTTCATTCTTTGGGTTTTATCAGGTGGGTTTGGGTCTTATCTGTTGGGATTGAACAAGAAGACGTATGAGTTAGCTGGGATTGATACAAATGGGAATTTGCCCGGGAGTTATAAAGAACCGAGGCTCGATTGGATGATTGGCTTTCTCTTTGTTGTTAGCTTTGTGGGGTTGTTGGCTTTGGTTCCTCTAAGAAAGGTGTGTTTATTTTTCAAGACTTGTGCTTTTCTTTTTGTTCTTTGTTATTTAACTACCTTCTCATTGTTCGTGCTTTTGGGCAGATTATGATTATTGATTACAAATTACCGTATCCGAGTGGAACTGCAACTGCTCTTCTTATCAATGGATTTCATACTAGCAAAGGAGATAAGACGGCCAAGTAGACGACTTTTTTACTTTTTCCTTTTTAGATTTCATCAAAATGATTTTATTTTCTAGTGGGATGAAATCAAGCTTAAATATTTCAGGAAGCAGGTTGATGGGTTTATCAAGTTTTTCTCACTCAGTTTCGTATGGAGTTTCTTTCAGTGGTTTTATTCTGGCGGTGAACAGTGTGGATTTATCAATTTCCCTACCTTCGGCTTAAAAGCTTGGACCCAAACGTTCGTTCATTACACCTTTTTGCTCTCTTTTGCGAACAAAAGCAACCTTATATATGTTTTTACCCTTTTATTCTTGAAAGGAAAAGTAATATATCTTACAAAGAATTACCCTGTGACATATTTTTACCTCTTCAGTTTGATCAGCTTCTCATCACCCTAATATGAGAATATTATTGAACTCTGCAGATTTTACTTTGATTTCAGTATGACCTACATAGGAGCTGGGATGATTTGCTCCCATCTCGTTAACTTATCATTGCTATTTGGAGCTGTTCTTTCGTGGGGTGTAATGTGGCCATTAATAAGTGAGCGAAAGGGAGACTGGTTTGCCCAGAATATCAAAGAAAGCAGTATGAAGAGTTTAAATGGTTATAAGGTACATGAGGCTGACATTTTTTTTTTTTTTTTTTTTTTGCTCTTTATTTGTAGCCAGTTGTGATATCATAATGATAAAACTGGTAAAAGATGAAGGTGCAACTATAGAGCGTAGAGGCTTTTTTTTTGTTTATTTGAATATAATTTTTGGAGGGAATAGCATAAGAAATAATATATATATTAAATTGAAAAAAAAAAAGTGGAAATGAATTGAGGAAGTACTATTATAAGTTATGAGACAAAACAATGAAATGATGATAGTTCATAGTTGGTTAATACAAAATTTATAAAATAATGGTTAAAAATGATCAGTGACAGTAATTAGAATTCACTAATTTTACTTTTTTTTTTTCAAAGTGTGTAAACATGATAAGGGAGAAAAAAGATTGAAATGATTTTTCTCTTTTGAACGTTGTAATGTTTTACTCTTCCAAGTTTTTCTCTCACGACTACTTCAACTCGTTTTTAATTTTAATTTTTTTAAATCAATTTATTACAATTTTTTTTCAACACTTATACTATTTTACCAACCAACACAATCATTTCTATCTATCTATCTATCTATCCATCTCCAGACCACGAGGCTATCGAAACCCTTGACGACCTCCGGCGCAACGAGGTATTCATGCGAGACCGCATCCCAGTGTGGGCAGCGTGCCTCGGCTACACCCTATTCTCCATTGTCTCCATCATTGTGATCCCCATCATGTTTCCCCCTCTCAAATGGTACTACGTCCTTGTGGCTTACGTGTTGGCCCCCTCCCTCAGCTTCTGCAATGCGTACGGGTCTGGCCTCACCGACATGAACATGGCCTACAACTACGGGAAGGTCGCCCTCTTCATCCTGGCCGCCCTCGTGGGCCCTGCGCACAACGGGGTGGTGGCGGGACTCATCGGTTGTGGCCTCATAAAGTCCATCGTCTCCATATCCTCGGATCTGATGCACGACTTTAAAACGGGCCACCTCACCCTCACCTCCCCCCGTTCCATGCTCGTGGCCCAGGCCGTGGGGACCGCCATCGGCTGTGTTGTGGCGCCCTTGACCTTCTTCCTCTTCTACCGCACGTTCGACGTCGGAAACCCAGACGGCGTCTACAAGGCGCCCTACGCGCTGATCTACCGCAACATGGCCATCCTTGGGGTCGAGGGCTTCTCGGCGCTGCCCGCCCACTGTATGGAGCTCTGCTACGCCTTCTTCGCCTTTGCGGTCGCTGTTAATCTGGTGAGGGACGTGGTGCCGGGGAGGTACGGGAGGTGGGTCCCACTCCCGATGGCGATGGCGGTCCCCTTTTTGGTGGGGGCCTACTTTGCCATCGACATGTGCGTGGGGAGCCTGGTGGTGTACATGTGGCACAGGTACGACAGGCGGAGGGCCGGGTTGATGGTGCCGGCTGTGGCTTCGGGCTTGATTTGTGGGGACGGGCTCTGGATACTGCCGTCGGCTTTGCTGGCTCTGGCGAGGGTCACCCCGCCCATCTGCATGAGCTTTTTGCCTGCCATGCGCTCATGNTTTCGAAATGACAGAAACTATATATATAAAAGCACATAATTACATCTAGAAACAGCCAAACAACTAAGAGAAACAACTATAAAGCCGAGTCTAGTGAGATGACAGACCTAGAGGTCGCCTAAAGCCTGCACTAGAATCACAGAACAACACACCCACAAAACAAACTACAGCTCCCACAAGCGGAGAAAACGCGCTCCCACTAGTGGAGAATACACACTCCCAAACGGGAGAATATATGCTCCTAAAGAGGAGAATAAAACCATGAACTGACACAAACGCACTAAAACAAACACAGAAGCTAAATAAAAAAAACACACACACAATTTAGTTACAATAAAGCGTTCCTCAACAGTCGACCATAAGCTCCTACCCACCAACTCGAGACCGACAATCGACAACGAAACCAAGAAAGCAGTCAATAGCCAGAGAAGCAGACAACGAAACTTCGTTCTCCAAGAAGGAGTTGACTAGCGACATCCGCCGACACTCGAGCTCGAACCCACTCCCCAGCTTATCCCCACCAGAGAAACACATGGAAGACCACTCTTCCCCCTTCCCCCAACACACCACACTGCCGCAGCTCCGAAAGCCCCAAACAGTTGAACCCCCGTCGGTACCCTAGGGAAAATCGGACAAAGACTAGGGGAAGAAAGCCCCGCCCAGCACTAGCAGTGGACGATGCCGCCAACCCCATCACATAGTCAAATCGCTGGAAATGTCCCACAACAGACATCCGAAAAAGAAGAAAAGTTGCTTCGAGAAGGATACCAAGACACGACGGAGAATGGGAGGTTACCCTGTTGATTGTCAGCAACGAGGTGTAATGGATCTCCAGACTGAAGAGGATGCCAGACGGAGATTCAAGATTTGCGGCCAAGAGCTTGATGGAGAATGGATCGCTACATTGCGAATTAGTTCAATTGTCATTTTCAAATAGCTCAGATAGAGGGGGGTTTGGTTCGGGTTTTTGTTGTAGAGCAAATACTTTTATTGCCAGATGTGATTCTTGTTATTGTCTTAAAATGTTTAATAATTATGCCATAGGGAATCTGATATGGGATACCATACCAGATCGACTTGACACGAGAAGCAGTCCACTGGAATCAGATAAATCAGGAGGTTGATCGGAGGTTAGAAACCACAGAGGTCGCTAGAGCATCAGGTCGACGGTGACCCCACTCGTTAGGAGATGCACCAACAGGTCAAGGTAAGGCCCTCAGATGGCCTGGTAGAAATTAGACTTGGAGGTATGCAGGTCGATGGATCGACCTGAGAGACAGTATGCACGAGCACAGTGAGGAGACGATCTAGCTAAATGAAGGCCGAGATGGTCATATGATTACCCCGTCTAATAGAATAGATAAGAATGAATACTATTAAGATAAGAACACATGTGGATTGGGCCATGTAGCCTAACAGAATCAGGCAGTATGCAAAGATAAAAAAACAAAAGAAGCAACCGCATCTCCATCTTGAAAGCTCCACCAACAACGGCGGCGGCCGAGATTCTTAAACTCCATCACTCTTTTCCTGGGAGACTTTTGCGAAAAGGAGCTCCTTGCATGGGCCCTCCTCCTGAGGTCAGCAGCCACTAGCCTCCCATCATCCACCTGAACCGTCCTTGTAATGCCCCACTTTTTTTTNAGTAATTAAGTTCTTTTTTTTTTCCAACGACATAGCATGCTCTATTCATAAAACCATAAAATGGTAATGTACAAATGATCAAAGTCTGCCTGGGTAACTGAGAGGCCATGCAAATACAATTGCAGCCTAGCCGAGCCAAATGAACAAACACCAAAGGAAACTACATAAATCAACCACTCCAACAGACATATGACACACACAGTACAAATGACCCAAACACAACCAATAGATACAGCTAATGAACATAAGCCAAAAAACTAAAAGTAAAACCACTGCCAAACAGCCTAGCTCCATTTTAGTTCCTGCCATTTAAGTTCATGAGTTGGTGCCATCAAAATCAAGCCAGTCCCTCAGTGCTGCCTTTATGATCCACCTCTCTGGTTGCAGATGGCCTTCAAAAACCCAGATGTTCCTTGCTTTCCAGAGCCACCCTAATATGTAAGTGGATAGTTGGATTCTCTCTTCTGATGTATCTTTGAAGTCCATACTACTGATCCACCACCACCATTGTTTGAAGGTAAGATGTTCTTGGTGAACTCTATTCCACTGCCACTGCACAAGAGAAATCTGCCAAACTTTTACTACCCTGGGACACTGAAACAAAATATGCTCTTGAGATTCAACAGCTTCCCCACAGACTTTACAGAGAGGATCAATGTCAAGGCCTCTGGAAACTAGGTTAGTGCTGATAGGAAGGATATTGGAGAAACACTTCCAAATGAAGATTTTCACCTTACCCATCACTTTGAGGTTCCAGCATCTTGATCTAGCTTTTTTATTCCCCTCAGCCATTGTACTGCTCTCAGCCTCATCTTGGGTATTTGAACTCCCAGCAATCAACAATGAGTAAGCTTTTTTGACTGAGAACTTCTTATTGGCCACAAAAGAGCAATTCCACATATCAGCTGTCCTTGGATTCAAAGTCTGGATTTGCAATATTTTCTCAGCATCCTCAGCAACAAAAATGGCTTTAACCAGATTAGTATCCCAATTACACCCTCCTGCAATCAAAAGGTCCTTAACCTAGAACAAATGGTTATCAATAAGGATTCTGAGCTCAGGTTTCCCTCCAGCCAACCCAGGGACCCAATAATTCAACTTAGTGCCAGCCCCATTTTTAATAATGATATTCATATGGTCTTTGAGAACAGGCAGTAAAGCAGCCCAAGATTTCCACAACCATGAGTCACTACTGGTTTGTGTCCAGTCAAAGATAGAGCAAGAAGGAAAATACGTACCTCTAAGAACTTGACTAACCAGTAGGTTAGGCTGATCTACAAGTCTCCACAATTGCTTCAGGATAAGAGCTTTGTTCATGAGTCTGATATCCAGAAACCCCAGTCCACCATCAAGCTTTGGAGTAGCCATTTTATCCCAGGATTTCCAATGCAAACAAGGGGCTTGAGAACCCCCTTTACTCCACCAGAATTTAGCAACTAAGCTGCAGATAGTCTTGCACAAACCCACAGGAAGCATTAAACATGACATGACAAAAACAGGAAGAGCCTGCAACACAGATTTGATCAAAATCTCCTTTCCAGCTGTGGACAAAAGATTATTCTTCCAACTTTCAATTCTCACTCTAACAGAATCCTCCACAAACTGAAAAGCCTCCTTCTTAGAGGCTCCAATGCCTAAAGGAAGGCCAAGATATCTAGAAGATCTTTTCACCACCACACTCCTCAAAACAGAACAGATTTTCCTACTCATATCAGTCCCACAATTCTTGCTCAGAAACATTGATGATTTATGCAAATTAACCTTCTGTCCTGTAAAGCACTGATATTTATGCAGGATATCCATTAACAGCAAAACATGAGAATCATCTGCCTTGCAAAACACCAAAGCATCATCTGCAAATAGTAAATGTGAGAGCATAGGCCCATTCTTTGCAATCTTAATACCTCTGAACCGACCAACACTGATGACATGATGTAAAAAAGAAGAGAGAGCCTCTGAAACCAGGATGAATAAATAAGGAGAAAGGGGATCACCCTGCCTGATCCCCCTAGAAGCTCTGACAAAACCACAATTCTTCCCATTCAGATTAAAAGAGTAAGTAGGGAAAGAGATGCAGTTAAGTATCCATTTAATGAATGTGCCATGGAAACCCATTTTATGCATGATTTTATTAATGTTGTTCCATTCCACTCTGTCATAGGCCTTTTCCATATCTAATTTAACTGCCATAAACGCATGAGACCCAGACCTATGTCTATGCAAAAAATGGAAAACCTCATGGACTATCACAACATTATCCAACAAATTCCTCCCAGGAACAAAAGCAGTCTGTGCAGGGCTAATACAGGAATTTAGGCACAACTTAAGCCTCTCAGCAAGCACTTTGGCAACAATTTTGTACAGCACACCACAAAGAGAGATAGGTCTGTAGCTACTTAAAGATTCTGGATACAAGCACTTTGGAATAAGAGTAATAACTGTGTGCTTCCAATTTTTGAGTAATGTTCCAGAACTGAAAAAGCTTTTAATAGCAGTACACACATCCACTTTAATAATATCCGAAAAATGCTTAAAGAAAGAGGCAGACATACCATCCTCCCCTGGTGCCTTGTCAGATTCCATCTTGAATAGTGCTGCTTTAATCTCCATCTCATCAACTGGCTGAATGAGCCTGTTATTAGTATCTGCAGATATGGAGTGTGAAATATGCTGTAGCAGCTCCTCTCCACCTGCAGAGCCTTCAGATGCAAATAGGGAAGAATAAAAATCCACCATATGAGTTGCAATAGTCTCTTGAGAATCACAAATAACCCCTGAATTGGTGACTAGCCTCTAAATCAAGTTGGTCTTCCTTTTTTGAGCAGTAGAAGCATGAAAAAATCGGGTGTTTCTATCCCCCTCTTTCATCCATATAGCTCTGGACTTCAGCCTCCAGTAATTCCCCTCTTCTTTGTGAGCACAATCAAGTTCAGCCTTCAAAGATCCCCATTCATCCCAATCCCTTTCATGCCCATTCAACCTCATCTCCTCCAATCTAGAAGTCAGAATTTCGATAGTCTTCTCAATGTTTCTACTAATTGGTTTGTGCCAGGCTAGTAAGGCCATTCTAGTGCTCTTAATCTTTTGTTGAACTTGGTACATTTGAAATCCTTCCACAGAGATTTGCCAACCTGCCTTTACTTCATCTGATACACCCTCCATTTTAACCCAAGAGCTATCAAACTGAAACCTTTTCTTCCTCCTACCCATCTCCATCTCTGTATCAAAAATCATCACATTGTGGTCAGATGTTGTTTTGTAGAAGTTAATAACCTCCATCCTAGGAAAAGACAGCATCCAATCATATGATATGAAGACCTTATCAAGCCTCTCTTCAACATATCCATCCTCTGCTCGGTTATTTCCCCATGTAAAAAATGCTCCCTTCTGATCCATTTCTTGCATTCCCATATTGGCAATGAAAGAATTAAAACCTCTAAAGCTGGATTCAGGCCTCCTAATACCCCATCTCTTCTCCTCATTACAGGATATATCATTCCAGTCCCCAGCCATCACCCAACATCTACCCCAGGTCTGCTTACTGTTCTTAAAAAACTCCCACTGCCTTTCCCTTTCATATCTGTCTGTGCTCATATAAACAAAAATCAGCCAGCACCATTCTCTTACCCCTGCTCCTTTGGCTTCCACTTGAATGCAGAAATTATTGGCCAACAGCTGCCTAATCTCTGTATTTGTATCCCACATCACCAACATACCTCCTCTAGTACCAATAGGTTTTTCCAAGAACCATCTACTCTCAAACCCCAGCTTCCTACACACAGTATTAGTAAATGCCAAAGATTTTTTAGTTTCTGATAAAAATATAATATTTGGGTGGTGGACTCTTTTAGAGTCCTTGATCTGGGAAATTGTAGAGGGCCCACCCAGCCCTCTACAATTCCACACCATAGCCTTCAGTAGTCACCTTGGGGCCACTTGAGGCTGGCCTTCTCCACCTGAGAATCATCACTATTGTTGGTAATATTTTTGGGCAAGTAATAACCGAGTTACCCGACTCGGGTCGTTCTCTAAGGAAGGTTAGCCGGATTAAATTGTATGTTTATTCAATTCACAAAAGAGAAAATATTCCTAAACATTCTAATTCAATTTATAATGGGGTTTTTAAACTAAATTAAAAGTAACATAAATGCTATCATTTTACTCGGAAAACCTTTCAAATGATAAAGTCGTTTTACTAGTAAATACTTTCTAACGATAAAATCGTTTTACTCGTAAATACTTTCAAACTAAAATTTGTTCTACAAAAACTTTCAAACAAATAAATTGTTCTACTAGTTAAATACTTTCAAACTATAAGTTGTTCTACTAGTAAAAACTTTCAAACAAATAAATTGTTCTACTAGTTAAATACTTTCAAACTATAAAGTTTTAAGGAAGAAAAGAGAATAACTAAAATGACAAAGATAAGTTTTAATAAATGTAAAAGTCTAGGGTATTGGGGATAATCAATTCCGGTTTTATTAACATTTATCGGTAATTAAATTACTCAGTTAAACGATTCACTTAATTTACTCATCTAGAGGTTTATCCGTACTAACTCTCGTAATATACGAATAAACTTAAATAAATGAATTAGTGGAACGGTTAACACATAAACAATACGTTTCCGAACATGTCTATTCTAAACAAATCAAGTTCTATCAACTTCGCCCCTTTCGGTTATGAAATCGATTATGTAGATTAAAATGGTGATCAAACATTTAACCATAATATTAATAAAATTTGTAAAGATTGAGCAATAAAAATACTTATAAACGATAATAAACCGAAACGATTATCCCCTAACCCTAGTTAGGAAATTAGTTACTCATAGTAATTTTAACATACAAATTCTTATGTAAATAAACCATTATAAACATAAAATAAAAAGAAAACTTACTAATAATCCACAAGCTAGAGCAAATGCAAACTTAATGTCCAAACTTCAACAATCTTCAACAATTTAATCTTACAAATTCAAACTTACAAATGTAGTAAAAATAGAAATGTGGAAAGATAAAATGATATGGAAAAATTCCCTTTTCTTTTTCCTCCCTTTTGTTTGATGATAATGTTGCTATTTATAGATATAAATAGCATACTAACATCAACTAACATCAACCAAAGTTCAACAATAATTCAACCACCAAGAAAAATGCAAGAAAAGGTGAAAGAAGATAGGAAAAATGAGAGAAAGGTTGGAATTTTTGGACAAAATCCGAGAATGAATTTTTCCGCGCGCATTCGCGCACGTCTCGGGCAGCTCTGCTTCTCGGGCTCGTTTTGGGCTCGTCCGAACTTGGAATTGAGTTCCGTTTTTTTCTACGTGTTGCTAACGAACCCCTCTATTCAATGATGTATGCCAATACAAATTTCACCCAGAATAAAATTATCTAAGGATTTTTAACTTCCAAGGTGTCGGCAACTCGCTCGATTTTACTCTTCGGTTCCGTACGAACTCATCCGAACTCGAAATCGAGTTCCGCTTTTTCCTGTGTGTAGCTAACAAGCTTCTCTTTCCATTAATGTGATCATGCTCAATAACTTTCCAAAATCCTGCTCTTCCAAGATTTTCGACCGTTCCTTTATTTTACAAATACTCGAAAAATACAAGAAAAATATACAAAATTCCACACAAATATTTAAATATTACAAATTACTAAATAAAACTAAAAACTACCCAAAATCCCACAAACTTACTAAAAATACATAAAAATAATAATAAAAAACATTAATAAAAACATAACAAAAATAACACTAACAACTCCCCCACACTTAATTCTTTTTTCGTCCCGAACAAAGATAAAAACTTAAACAAAACAATTCAAACAATTTTTTTTTTTAATTTTTTTTTTTTATATATATATATTTTTTTCCTTTTTTTTTTTTTTTTTTCGTGCTTACGTGAAAACATGGTTAACCACATATTCACGTAAAACTCCCCCACACTTAAAATCATACAATGTCCCCATTGTCGATTCGCGGTGCAAGAGAGTATAACTAACCGACTAAAACAAATTGTACAAAATAAAAGAGAAAAAGAAAGAAAAACGTACTAAGCACAGTGATAAATAACTGTGCGTCGGGTTGTTCTGGTGGAGGATGGATGTAGGCTTCAAACCCTTAAGCTCGAACTGTCGATAAACAAATAGTGGCATGAGATTTATGCCTGCTCCAAGATCGAGCATTCCCAAAGCCTCTTTCTCATTCCCGAAGGCAATGTTGATCACGAAGCCTCCAGGATCTATTTCTTTCTTTGGCAAGAGATGATGCAAAACACTCTCTGCCTCACAGATTATCACATCCCCGTCACTGTCGGACCTTTTCTTGTTCGTGGCAACTTTCTTGAAGAATCGTGCATGGGCCGGTATTTTCTTCAACACATCACGATGATTCGGGATCTAATTTTTTTTTTTTTTATAATAATATATACAAAAGTGCTCGGTTTATTGCCTAGAGCTCGGCATTGTAACGATCAATCGTACTGTGGTTCGCCGAGATTGACGGTCTCGACATGCTTCTTCCCGATTTCTCCTCCAATATATGGCTTTATCCTTTGTCCGTTGACAACAAATAACTCACCGGTAGATGAATTTCGGAGTCGAACTGCTCCGAAAGATAGGACTTCATCGATAATAAACGGGCCACTCCACCGGGACTTAAGTTTTCCCGGAAATAGACGAAGTCGGGAGTTAAAAAGTAGAACTTGCATACCCGGTGCTAATTCCTTTCGAACAATGCGAGCGTCGTGTAGTCGTTTGACCTTGTCCTTGTAAATCTTCGAATTCTCATATGCCTCGTTCCTCAATTCCTCAAGTTCCGAGAGCTGCAACAGTCGTTCTTTTCCGGAGGTATCAAGGTCAAAGTTCATCTTCTTTATCGCCCAAAATGCTTTGTGTTCGATCTCAACCGGGAGGTGGCACGCCTTTCCGTAAACGAGCCGAAAAGGACTCATTCCCAACACCCCTTTGTATGCAGTCCGTTGAGCCCACAGCGCATCATCGAGTCGCCGGGACCAATCCTTCCGGGACGAATTCACCGTTTTCTCGAGAATAGTCTTGATTTGCTTGTTGCTCGTCTCTGCTTGGCCGGATGTCTGAGGATGGTATGGTGTCGCAACTTTGTGTGATATGGCGTATTTTTTCATCAATTTCGCAAATACACGGTTGCAAAAATGTTTGCCTCCGTCACTCACGATAGCTCTTGGGAATCCAAACCTACTCAAAATGTTACTTTGCAAAAACTTAACGACAACATTAGCATCGCATGTCTTGGTGGGGATAGCCTCGACCCACTTAGACACATAATCAACGGCAAGCAAGATATACTCGAAACCAAAGGATTTAGGAAACGGTCCCATAAAATCAATGCCCCAAACATCAAAGATTTCAACTTGTAAATTGTTAACTAGAGGCATTTCATTTCGGGAACCGATATTCCCAATCCTTTGACAACGGTCGCAAGTTTTACAAAAATTATAAGCATCGCGGAAAAGAGTAGGCCAAAACAAACCCGATTGGAGGACTTTAAAGGCAGTCTTTCGTCCTTGAAAATGACCTCCACAATGAAGCTCGTGGCAAAAGGTAAGTACATCCGATTGCTCTTCCTCGGGAACACACCTTCGTAGCACCTCATCCTTGCCTATCTTGTAAAGAAACGGGTCATCCCAGAAATAGTTCCTGCACAAAGCAACAAATCGTTTCCTCTCTTGAAAAGAGAGGTTAGCCAGCAGAACACCATCGGACAAATAATTCACTATGTCCGCATACCATGGATAATTCGACACTTTATTCAATTGCTCATATGGAAAATCATCATTAATTCTATAATGCTCATGCAATGCTAGTGAAGAATCGGACGGAATGATACGAGACAAGTGATCCGCTACAACATTCTCACAACCCTTTCTATCACGGATTTCAACGTCAAATTCTTGTAAAAGCAAAATCCACCGAATAAGTCTCGGTTTCGATTGAGTCTTGCTCAAAAGATACCTTAGTGCCGCATGATCAGAATGCACAATTACTTTAGATCCCAAAATGTAAGATCTAAATTTTTCAAGAGAGAAAATCACGGCAAGGAGTTCTTTTTCGGTTGTCGTGTAATTTAATTGGGCGCCGTTTAAAGTCAAGCTAGCATAATAAATCACTCGAAGTAATTTATCAACTCGTTGACCTAAAACAGCTCCAACCGCAAGATTCGACGCATCACACATTATTTCAAAAGGTAGCGACCAATCCGGTGCAATCACAATAGGTGCTGTCACAAGCTTATTTTTCAATTTTTCAAAAGCATCTAAACATGCACTATCAAAGACAAACGACACATCATTAGCAAGCAAGCGACACAAGGGTTGGCTAATTTTTGAAAAATCTTTTATAAAACGCCTATAGAAACCCGCATGACCCAAAAAACTTCTTATACCTTTAACATTTACTGGAGGGGGAAGTTTTTCAATCACATCGACCTTGGCTTTGTCGACTTCAATCCCTCGACTAGAAACAACGTGTCCCAAAACGACTCCACTTTTTACCATAAAATGACTTTTTTCCCAACTTAAAGTCAAATTAGACTCAATGCAACGCTCAAGAACTCGAGATAAGTTCCGGAGACAAAGAGAAAAAGAATCACCAAAGATAGAAAAATCGTCCATAAATACCTGGAGGAAGTCCTCGAGCATGTCGGAGAAGATAGAAAACATGCACCTTTGGAAGGTTCCGGGTGCGTTGCAAAGTCCAAAAGGCATCCGTCTAAAGGCAAAGGTTCCGAACGGGCATGTGAACGTGGTCTTGGGCTGATCCTCGGGAGCAATAGCTACTTGGTAGTAGCCAGAAAGACCATCAAGAAAGCAGTAGTATTGATGTCCTGATAGGCGGTCGAGGATTTGATCAATGAAAGGCAATGGAAAATGGTCCTTCTTCGTCACGGCATTGAGTCGCCGATAGTCGATACACATCCGCCATCCCGTAGTGATACGGGTCGGAATCATCTCTTTCTTCTCATTCTCAATAACAGTGATACCGCCTTTCTTTGGTACCACATGGATAGGGCTCACCCATTCGCTATCGGCCACCGGAAATATAAGCCCCTCAGAATAGAGCTTTAACACCTCCTTCTTAACAACTTCCATCATATTCGGATTAAGCCGCCGTTGGCTATCCCGAAATGGCTTAGCACCGTCTTCCAATACAATTCGGTGCATACATGTGGAGGGACTAATGCCTTTAAGATCTCCGAGGCTCCATCCGATGGCCTTTTGATTTTTCCGAAGTACTTCAAGTAGCTCTCTCTCTTCGTCTTGCGCAAGCTCGGCAAAAATGATCACCGGCTTTTGTTGTGCATCATCGAGGAATACATACTTAAGGTGTCGGGGCAATTCTTTGAGTTCTAGTGTCGGTTTAATGTCTGACTGGTTGGTTTCACAAAGATCAACAGTTGGTTCTGAGCCATTGTCGAAGTCGTGTGTATGCCTCTCCTCCCATTCTCGTTGGGCCATTTCTCCGATGAACGGATCAATTGTATCCATAAAAGCACATTCTTCAATAAAATTCACCGAGGATGCGGATGTGGCATCTCGAACTGAAATGGATACGGATTCGCCCAATACAGTCATGTTTAGCATTCCGTTCTTTACATCAATGAGAGTGTTGGTGGTGGCCATGAATGGTCTTCCGAGAAGGATAGTGTGATCCTTCCCATTCTCGTGTACTTCTCCCACGTCAAGAATAACAAAATCTACGGGAATAATGAGCTTCCCCACACGAACAAGTACATCTTCCACCACTCCTTTGGGATATCGTATTGAACGGTCGGCAAGTTGGAGGCACATTCGGGTTGGTCTCAAGTCTCCGAGACCGAGTCGTTGAAATATCGAAAACGGCATAAGGTTAATCCCAGCTCCAAGGTCAAGCATCCCCGAAGCTTCTTTTCCATTCCCGAGGGCTATTTTGATCACGAAACCCCCAGGATCACATTCTTTCTTGGGTAAGTCGTGATGCATGGTACTAGCCGCTTCGTACACCACAACCTTCTCGCCATCTTCGAATCTTCTTTTCTTTGTCACCAAGTCCTTGAAAAATTTTACATAAGACGGCATATTCTTGATTACGTCAAGAAGTGGAAGGTTTACATTCACTTTTGAAAGCATATTGTAGAGGTCCCGGAATTGTTTTTCTTGCTTCTCATCCCGGAGTCGGCCCGGAAAAGGGATTCTTGGTTTGAAAGGATTTGAGGACTTGTGCAAAAGTGTACCTTCCATCGGCTTTTCCGAATTTTCCCGTGAGTTTTCTTCGACTTCATCGTCCTTGGGCTGATTTATTTCTTCTGGTTTCTCTATCTCGGGCAATTGGACTTGGTTGTCAACAACTTTGCCGCTCCTTAAAACGGTAATGGCCTTTGCTTGCTCGGGTTGGCTTGGGAGCTTTCCTTTATTGGATTCGGCCTCCAAATTTCCAACTCTTGAGGCGAGTTGGCCAATTTGCGTCTCGATACGCTTGATGGTGGATTCTTGATTCGTCATAAATTGGAGGATTTTATCCAATTTGTTGTCTTGAGTACCCGAGCTTGGACCAGTCCCTTGGTTTTGCATCCCTCCCATAGGGCCCCTTTGCGGTTGTTGTTGGGGGTAATTTGGTCTCATGAGTTGTTGAGGAGCGAAATTCGGGCGATTCGGTTGTTGAATGAAATTTTGTTGGGTGTTGTTGTTGTTTGACCACGAGAAGTTAGGGTGATTTCTCCATCCCGGATTGTATGTGTTAGAGTACGGATCGTTTACTGGTCGGTTTTGGAATCCTTGTAGAGCGTTGGCATCTGCATATTGCTCCCCAAAGTTTTGTTCGAAAGCGGAAGGGCACACCTCGGCTCGGTGCCCGTGGACTCCACATGTACCGCATGGTTCTACCGCCATAGTTTGTACCGGTTGTGCATTCCTCGCATTTAGTAGCCGCATTTGTTCTGTGAGCTCGGCTATTTGATGAGCCATCATATCTTGTCCGGGAGCTATCTCGTGGACCATCACTTTCTTTCCTCGGCTACTCTTTTGAGACGAGTTTGTACTCATCGTCTCAAAAATGTCCATCATCTCTTCGGCCGTCTTCGCTCCTATGTCACCACCGGCCGCATTATCCACCATGTATTGAAGGTTTTGGTGGAGAGAATCGTAGAAGCTGTTCATCAACAAAGCCGGTGGAAAGTTGTGGTGCGGGCATTGCCTTTGAAGATCTTTAAAACGTTCCCAAGCCTCGTGTAGTGGCTCATTTGGTTGTTGGGCAAAAGACACAATTTGTGATCGGAGCTCTTGCGTCTTTTGATGAGAATAGTATCTCCCGATGAATTTTGAATAAACTTGCTCCCAATTAGTGAGAGAGTCGGGAGCAAGCGTCATAAACCAAGCCTTAGCCCGGTCTTTTAGTGTTTCGGGAAAACACCTCATCTTTAGTTGGTCTTCATTAAGCCCATGGAGTGGAAAAGTTTGGAGAACGTTGTAAAACTCACGGATAAAATGGAGCGGATCTTCGTTGGGAAGGCCGTGAAATGACGGAAGTTGATTGTAGTGGATGGTTTTTAGCTCGTAATTCCGAGCCGCTGGTCCTAGCCGGATGCATGAAGTCACCGGCCCAATCACCGGTTGGGCTAAGTCACGGAGGAGATACCGTGGTGGGTTGTTCACTTCCTCTTCGTTATGTGCCATCTCACTTTGATTGTTGGAATTCGATGGTTCAAGAGAAAGATTGGCGAACAAGTCTCGTAAAGCCTCGTTAATGGATTTGTCCTCCGGAATGAGCACTCGGCCACTCCTAGTACGCATGCAAAAACAAGAAAAATGCGTTACGAGCACCTGTTAACGAGAAAAAATCAAACTATAAAACACATCGAAAATAATAATACAACTAAAAACAAAGAGAAACACAAAAACAATAATTCACACGAATGAAGCGAAACCAAAAAAACAAAAAAAAAATAAAAATAAAAATAAAAAATAAAAAATAAAAAATAAAAAATAAAAATAAAAAATAAAAAATAAAAAATAAAAATATGAATAGACGCACAAAATAATTCCTAAACCTTCCCCGGCAACGGCGCCATTTTGTTGGTAATATTTTTGGGCAAGTAATAACCGAGTTACCCGACTCGGGTCGTTCTCTAAGGAAGGTTAGCCGGATTAAATTGTATGTTTATTCAATTCACAAAAGAGAAAATATTCCTAAACATTCTAATTCAATTTAATAATGGGGTTTTAAACTAAATTAAAAGTAACATAAATGCTATCATTTTACTCGGAAAACCTTTCAAATGATAAAGTCGTTTTACTAGTAAATACTTTCTAACGATAAAATCGTTTTACTCGTAAATACTTTCAAACTAAAATTTGTTCTACTAGTAAAAACTTTCAAACAAATAAATTGTTCTACTAGTTAAATACTTTCAAACTATAAGTTGTTCTACTAGTAAAAACTTTCAAACAAATAAATTGTTCTACTAGTTAAATACTTTCAAACTATAAAGTTTTAAGGAAGAAAAGAGAATAACTAAAATGACAAAGATAAGTTTTAATAAATGTAAAAGTCTAGGGTATTGGGGATAATCAATTCCGGTTTTATTAACATTTATCGGTAATTAAATTACTCAGTTAAACGATTCACTTAATTTACTCATCTAGAGGTTTATCCGTACTAACTCTCGTAATATACGAATAAACTTAAATAAATGAATTAGTGGAACGGTTAACACATAAACAATACGTTTCCGAACATGTCTATTCTAAACAAATCAAGTTCTATCAACTTCGCCCCTTTCGGTTATGAAATCGATTATGTAGATTAAAATGGTGATCAAACATTTAACCATAATATTAATAAAATTTGTAAAGATTGAGCAATAAAAATACTTATAAACGATAATAAACCGAAACGATTATCCCCTAACCCTAGTTAGGAAATTAGTTACTCATAGTAATTTTAACATACAAATTCTTATGTAAATAAACCATTATAAACATAAAATAAAAAGAAAACTTACTAGTAATCCACAAGCTAGAGCAAGTGCAAACTTAATGTCCAAACTTCAACAATCTTCAACAATTTAATCTTACAAATTCAAACTTACAAATGTAGTAAAAATAGAAATGTGGAAAGATAAAATGATATGGAAAAATTCCCTTTTCTTTTTCCTCCCCCTTTTGTTTGATGATAATGTTGCTATTTATAGATATAAATAGCATACTAACATCAACTAACATCAACCAAAGTTCAACAATAATTCAACCACCAAGAAAAATGCAAGAAAAGGTCAAAGAAGATAGGAAAAATGAGAGAAAGGTTGGAATTTTCGGACAAAATCCGAGAATGAATTTTTCCGCGCGCATTCGCGCACGTCTCGGGCAGCTCTGCTTCTCGGGCTCGTTTTGGGCTCGTCCGAACTCGGAATTGAGTTCCGTTTTTTTCTACGCGTTGCTAACGAACCCCTCTATTCAATGATGTATGCCAATACAAATTTCACCCAGAATACAATTATCTAAGGATTTTTAACTTCCAAGGTGTCGGCAACTCGCTCGATTTTACTCTTCGGTTCCGTACGAACTCATCCGAACTCGAAATCGAGTTCCGCTTTTTCCTGTGTGTAGCTAACAAGCTCCTCTTTCCATTAATGTGATCATGCTCAATAACTTTCCAAAATCCTGCTCTTCCGAGATTTTCGACCGTTCCTTTATTTTACAAATACTCGAAAAATACAAGAAAAATATACAAAATTCCACACAAATACTTAAATATTACAAATTACTAAATAAAACTAAAAACTACCCAAAATCCCACAAACTTACTAAAAATACATACAAATAATAATAAAAAAACATTAATAAAAACATAACAAAAATAACACTAACAACTATCAACTTTCAACTTCTTCTATTTTCCCTCCTGTTCAATAAACTGCAGACCCCCTTCATAGATCACAAGTGCTCTATTCCTCTTCAAAGGTTTAACAGCTTTATCACCCTTAGCTACTTCAATAGCCAAGGAGCTAGTTGCAGGCTGCTCAGACATCCTCAGTAACCTGCCTGCATTACTATGCTTCCTCTTCCATGAAGCCCCTTGTCTTGCCACCAGCGACTACCTTTGACTTACTCCTGGGTCCCATCTCAGATGTGATATTAATGACCAGAGCATGAGATACCACCTCCATAGGAATATCTATATCCCCCTTCACTATGTCTTTTAAAGCTTGCCCATTTACTCCACCAGATGGAATAAGTTCAAGACCCCTGGAAACTTTGGGATTTAAATTACTCCCCAAATTTGTTCCCCTCTCCTGATCTAGCTGCTCCCCAGTAACATCATTTTGAATTTGTTGGGTTTTGCTGGGTGTAGTACTAGCAGGTACAAAAGAATCTTGATTTGAGTGCTGTTGTGGTGGATTACTTTTGTCTTCAAAACTGCTGGCCTGGTAATTCTCCACGATAAGTTTCCTTAGCTTTGAGCCATTCCCCAAATTGGCCTTCAACTGGTGTACCCTTTTCTATATCCTCAGCTCTGCGCTTACAACCCCTATCAAGATGCCCTATCATCCCACAATAATAACATAAGTTGACAAGACGTTCATACCGAAAAGCAATCACAACCCTTTGCTCTCCCAGCTTAACCACCGTGCATCTTGGGATTGGCTCTTTCAGATTAAGGGTAACCAGAATTTTAATAAAACTCCCTATTTCCCCTCCTACCTTGCAAATGATCACATTTTTAACTCGATTAAAAATCCTCTGTATGCGCATACCCACTTCCGTACTCAGAGGGACATTCAACACTTGTACCCAGATGTTAATCTCATCAAAACATTTATGATAGCTATGAAACCCAGGGAACCATTCCGTTAAGATAAGATATTGATTTTCATATAACCAATTATTACTCGCAGGAACTTTGACCTTATCCTCCAGAGAAGTGAAAATGAATTGGAAGAAATTTGAACTTATCTCTGTCACTTCCATCGCTTGTTGCAACTTCCAGATGCTACTCATAGTATGCTTAATACCCATTATGCCTGCTGGACGGTCACCAACAATCTTGCCAAACAAACTTCGCTCACATTCTTCTTCACTGGTTTTAACATCCTTCACCTGCAATTCAATTTCTCCAGTTTCCTTGACCGATAACGAGCATGCTGCAGTTTTCTTAAAACATCTTCCCCCAAGTCACCACTAATGTCGTGACCCCACCTTTATCTCCCATACCTAATGGACCTCCAATGGAATATCTAAGCACCCCAAAAAACCCTAAGAATGACTCAACACAGAATCCAGTATTCACGAACACGGAAGTGTACAGTTTCCTCCACTTAAATCGAAAGCAAAATCGAGCGACTCCCACAGGAAGAATTTCACTCTCAACGAGAGAATAAATTAGAAAATAATGCATTGCTCCTAACGCCCCACTTTGATTTTAAAGAAATTCCGGACTTTCAGAAAAATCAGAATAAATTTTTCAAAATTTAATTCAAACATATTTAAGGCGTTACTCATTTTTCAAAGTCATTCGTCAAAATCAATCATCAACAATATTCCAACTCCCCAAAACGAGTTTTCCAAAAATTCATAAATCACTCAAACCGGGTTCAAACAATATTCACAGATTCTAAGGAGCATCTCCTTGACATTATTTCAGTAATATCCGAAAATCACAAATGCATAAATAATCCAAGTTCATAATCATAAAACTAGTTCATGATGCGGAAGCAAAAAAAAAAATAATAAAACCGGCCTCATAGACCGACCACCACTTGCTCTACTCAGCCGTCGTACATGCCTCGCTTAACCTAAAACGTGAGTTTCAGGTAGGGATGAGCACAGTTGGAAAAAGTAATGCTCACCACCATGCAATAAACATTAATCAATATATATATAGACAATAATCATAAATAAGTCAGGCATGGTCGCAGCATGTATATGCATCAATTAGTTATCCCAACTTCATATCCCAAGTTCGTTCTCATGAGCACACCTATCTCAATAGACTACTGTTGGTCCACATATCGTATGCCTGCTTAGGCCTTACGTATCGTATTCCTGCTTAGACCTTACGTATCATATGCCTGCTTAGGCTTTATGACGTTGTCCTAACAGTAGGAGTCTCCCACGACGCGCGGCCCTGGTCTTTCAACGGGGTACTGATCGCCGACCGAGCACAACCCTGGTCTTAAGCGACGTGTCCTTCGCAAGGACATAAAGAGGAGATTACCCCAACGGGGTCGTTCTATAGCTACGGGGAAAAACCGTTCGACGGCCGGTGCAACTCACATCGAAGGCTACATGGTTCACATGCATACATTGATCATATCACAAATTATATATTAATAACATTTACGGCATAGCAAATTTTAGAATAACAACCCATCTGGATTTCCGGATTGAAATAACTTGACAAGCAAAGGGCGTAGGTCGAGGCTGGACTCCTCAATTACCTACATTCATTGGGACTTGTCTTAGAATCTTATCAAGGCCTATCTTATTCTCGCTAGTCTTATACATATATATAAACTTTGAAAACTAGCTCGCTTAGCTTCGCCTAGCTCGCATACATTGAAAACATTTTTATGTGTAAGTCTTTTCGGTTGGTGGATATCTTGGCTTGCTTAACTTTTAACTCTAAGAACATTTAAGGACCAAGAATACTACATGGATCAAGAAATAAATCACTTACATATAATCATGCATTTCGATGGTGCGTGCCATTTTCGGAATCAAACTAATGATTTTGTAAAACATGATATGCACAGAAATGTTCAAATGAACACATCTAGTAGCACATAAGTCGAAACAACATGAAACCAGTGGCATGTGATTTTTAAGACATAGATTTACAACTCTCAAGAACAACATAAAATCAGACGAGGTCATTATCTACAAGATAAATCAGCAAACATTCACATAAGGGTGCAGTAAAAAACATTCAAACAGGGTGGCAGAAATTTGAGGATAACTCGAGCTATAGTCATGATAAAAATATGAATCCGGTACTCATAGAAAGATAAGAAATATAGATACAATGTTTATGAAGATGACTTTAGCAAATTCTGACATCGTCACATAGATAATTCAACAACAACACAGAACATAGTTGCAGTCCGGAAATGAAAATAGACAACTTACAGCACTTCAGTAAAGCAACAATAACTCAAGTTATAGACTCTAAATCATACAAACTCAAAACCTACAGAAACTACACAGGAGAGCTACATATTTCATGAAGAGCATGTTTACATATAACCACGTTAAAGGCATCCATTCAGAGCATACATTTCATGCATACACACAGACACTGTTTCAAAATTTCTGGGCACAAATACAAGTTACAAAAATCATATAAAATCAACCAAAACTACAAATTGCATAATACCAATTCCTACAGGCAGCTTACATCATATTCTACATTAGTCATGAAGAACACATTTTCATTCAGGCATGGTAAGGCCATCTAAAACAGTCATGAACTACGGTCAAAATTTCTGTCTGAGTTCATAAAAACAGCATACTGGTCCAACTTTGAAAATTCATATAAAATTCATTTCAACTCCAAATCACCAAATTCCAAAACTCAATGAAACCTAACTCAGAGAACTACAAAACTCATGAAGATCACTTGTCCAAGAAACAGCACCTTGGTCGACAGAAACAGAGCCTAACTGAGGCTCGAAAAATTGAGTTTTCATGTTTTAAACAACTCGAAACATTCGCACAACAATCATAGCATCGAAATCACTTAATTTACACGTTAAGAAAGCCTCGATACCGATTCTTTAAGACTTAAACATACGATATATCAAAAACACGTTGTCCGAGGTCCAACTCGGTCTTATTAAACACGATAGGACAATAACAACTTATGATTTCACTTGAATAGTTACGTATTTTTTATTTGATAATTCATAACAATTCATATTAATATTTAACACGAAAATTAATGAGACGGGACTCGAGCCTAAGTAACGTTCTCGGGAATCGTTCAAAAAACGGGACGGGAGACGCGAACGGCAACGCGCGGCCCGCGAGGGGAGGACGGCAGCTCGTCGAGCTGCTGCACGTGATCGCCGGAGTTGCTGCGGGGGTCGGCTGTGCGAGGACAGAGGCTCACCAGGATCGTGACGAGGGCTCGAGGAGGATTAACGGCTGAGGGACGGCTGCTCTCGGTGGCCTGAACGCGCGACGGGGCGGAGCAGCGGTGGTCGAGAGGTGCTGCGCGTCGCGGGAGGAGAGCAGGGATGAGTCGCGATGAGTTGCTGCACGGAAGGGGTAGTCGCCGGAGATGCAGGTAGCATTGCTGGGGTCTCGTCGCGGAGGGCTCGCGACTGGTTCTGAACGGAATTTCGCGGAGAGGCGACGGGGATGATAGGAGATGGTGGCTGGGATGAAGGTGATGGAAAAAGGAAGATGATGATGACTGGATTTGATGAACGTGACGATGAAAATCTTCTCTTCTCAGCGAGATCAAGCGAGAGAGATAGGTTGCGGCTTCGCGATAGAAACAGAGAGATATATGACTGCGGGTGTTTGATGCTCGATCGAGAAAAAAGGGCACAAGATATATATATATATATATACTTGCACGGGCGGACCGGGTCGGGCTCACGGATTGGGACGAGTGCAAAGACTCGGGGTCGGTTCTCGGGCTCAACAATTTAAATTAAAAAGGGGGTAATATATATATATTATTACACACTTTAATTTAAAATAATAATAATAATAATGATACATATATATAATATATATATATATATATATAT